>JAMPIV010008133.1:0-102900 GCA_024509875.1 Oreohelix idahoensis | reverse complement strand
GATGGCTAAAATGGAGAGTGTTTACAGTGGCCGACACGTTCTGGTGTTCCTCATCATGGAAGAAATTCCTCGGGAGAAGCTTGGAAGAGATCTCCTTTACAACATCAAGAACAACACTTACCAGGAATATCCATCCGCGCCACATGACGCAAAAGACATGCGATTATGGTGGGACAAATTGGCTAAAGATATTAAAAGCTAGACCAAATTCTATCTAGCTATTTCTTTTTTTCATTGATAAACTGCCTTTGTTTGGCATTGCAGAGAAGTATGAGAAGCAGCTGAATCACTTTATAAGATTTGACAGTCCGATTTACGTAAAGGCAATGAAAGAGTGAAACTACATTCCAGGAAGATGTTCATTTTTTTTCTCTCTAACCAGCGACACTCGAGCTTTCCAGCTCTTTTGGCCCAATGACATGTCATTGCGAGGCTGGGGGGTCAGTGGACTTTCCTTCTAACCCGGTCAGGAGCTTCGCTCCTTCCCATCCACACGGGATTTATGTGCAGGAGCCGTTCAGGTTATTCAGTCAAATTTCCGGTCGTAAACATTCCTTCAAACGCTGACGCCCGGGTGTGAACCATGAAAACCTGGTCGCCAGTACAACGCCGTAGCCATTACACCAGCGCGGCTCCCAAGATCTTCATTAACCCATTCTGTGCTGTGAACTTTCTAGATATCCAGAGTCAACCAAAAAAAAGTTTTGTTTCTTCACACGTGATGTTTTAAAACAATCAGCAAACGTATAAAAATGAGAGAATGGCTCATAAAATGTATACAATTGTTGTAAATTCACTAAAGATTACTTGTTGTAATTCTGACACGCAACAAATACCTTTTGTTATGACGTGTTAACTGCAGACACGAGGAAATATTTGAACAAACGGCTGTACAAGAAAGTAATGTACTATATCGTGGTAGTCGAAACGGCTGTTAGGGCAGAAGGACTTAACTACCGTACTAAATTAGAGTTGGCTTGGGAATCATTCGCCCGAGCCAACAAGGGGTTCAGTTGTTTTTTTTTTTTTTTTTTTTGTGAAAGAAATGGAAGGAGAGCGGAATAGCATCACAGGAGCTTCATTCGTCGCCACTCATACGCCATCTTGGTAGAAGTCTTCCATGTTGATCCTCATTTTCGGTTAAAATTAGGGTAGTCAGAGTAATTGTATTTTCCATTTTGTGGTTTACTTAAATTCATATCATTTACAATTCTTTGCTGTTGGTGATGAATATTTAGATTATAATTTGTTGCTTGCTTATTTCTTGACTATTTACAACATACAACATTTTATGGTTGGTAGTTATCACGTGTCGTATTTTGTTGTTGTTAGTACTTTAATTGCTTTTATTACCTAAGTTTTAGTTAATACTGTTTATTTAAAATGCATTGTTTGTTTTGATTCATGGTGTGTCTGTTTTGTTTATTAAGCGTTAGAAACGTACGACAAGTTATTCCCTCTTGCGGCGGTTTAGATGCTCCCCAGCCAACGATTTACAACACATTCCACTTAAGCAGAACTCGCTTAAATCGAATTTTGCTCAAGTAGAAGTATTTCCGAAGGTCACGACCAAATGTCTTCTTTGACTATGTTAATTGATTCCGGTTAATTGAGTTCTGATAACTAGAATTTTCGGATACGTCGAAGTAGTTTTTCCGTCCCAATTCAAATTTGTACTCGCGTAAGTTGAAGTTCTGCCATCAATGCCTAAGTTACAGTACTATGTGGCCTTACATACGGTTTTGGTTAAATAGTCTTGGCAGGTTGTACAATGCCTCATTGAAAGACTCGAAGCTAGTGCAACAGACAATATAAATGGCAGGCAGAGGGTTACAGATCATAGTGGAAAGTTCAAATACTGCTACATATGCTTATATGAAATAAGCACCAGTACAGTGGAAGCTATAGAGCAGAAGGTCAACAGGTTCATGAAGAAATAGCTAGGGGTACCACCAGGTCTGTCAAACGTAGCATTGTACTGCAAAGAGTGAGAACTTACACTTCCTCTCAAGTCAGTTGTTGAAGAGTACAAAGTGGGAAAGGTAAGGCTCATAATGATGCTGCGCGAGTCAGCTGATGACGTGGTTAATTCCATTCAGCCCATACTAAAAACGGGAAGAAAGTGGAAAGCGGAAGAAGCTGTTGATGCTGCCCAAGAGTTGCTCAAACTGAGGGAGGTAATCGGATACACACAAACAAATAGACGGGGATTTGGTCATGGAGACATCCGCTGGTGGTCCAAGGCATCAAGCAGGGAGCGCAGAGACATGGTAGTTCAGAAGATACGAGGAGCTGAGAATGATAAGCGGTTGCAAAAAGCAGTGCAGCAGGTCCAACAAGGCCAATGGACTACATGGGAAGGAGCCCTGCAAAGGTCCTTGACATGGAATGATATATGGCATATGGCACCTCTTAGGCTGAACTTCATTATTAGATCAATGTATGACCTCCTGCCATCGACCAAAAACCTTGTGAGATGGGGAAAGTCGGGTGATGAGCAGTGCCCCCTGTGCCAGGGGAGGCAGACACTTGAACACATTCTCTCAGCTTGCAAGGTGTCATTAGGGCAAGGGCGATACACATGGTGCCACAACAAAGTGCTAAGTGAGCTGGCTGCGACAATAGACCTGGCAAGGATGAAGGCGAATAGCAACGTCGTGCCGAGCACCGCAAATACATACTTTCTGAGACCAGGAAAATCAGCACACCCCAAACCGAGTAAATCAGGTAGCAGTTTACCATCTCTTCTTGACTGTGCAAATGACTGAGAGATGGCGGTAGACCTACCTGGACGATCGACATATCCAGAGAGTATCAGAAAATCTCGAAGACGGCCAGATATAGTGCTGCATTCTTCATCATTATAGCAGGTTATATTGATTGAACTGACCGTGCAAATTCATTCAAAGAGGTCAAGTATAGTGATCTGGCTGCGGATCTTAAACACGATGGGTTCACTGCAAGGGTCATGGCTGTTGAGGTGGGTGCAAGAGGGCTTGTGGCTGCGTCAGTGTATGATTTATTGAAACTGTTGGGGCTGAGCAGACAGTCGAGAACAATGGCACTGAAGAGGCTTAGTGAAACTGCCGAAAAGGCATCATGCTGGCTGTCGAACAACGCAATGGGCTATGGCGCTCGGGACAGTAAAATCTAGCCCCACCTGCGATATAGGAAACACCCTGATATTGAAATTTATTCCAAGTCCGCAATACACTGAGTTTTCGTTGTATTGGTGAAAGGACGGCGGCTCTATAAATAACCCGCGGTGTATTATATGAGCTGTCGGGTGCAGTTAGATTTCAGTTCCCAGCTCGTAATAGCTTCACGCTTCGTCGGCTTCACGTAGGTGTGTCAGTGGTGTGCTGCAGAACAACAGCAATAATGTGTCTTCACTTTGTTACTATCACAATTGCCTCCGGCATGCGGAAGTATGGATTTTAAAGCTGCAACCAAGGTGGGATGGGTTCATTTTCTACACAAGACAACAGGGGGCTCAGACACTTGGGAGTCATGACCCAGGTGGCCCACCCCCTTAGAGTGTAAAGGAGAATAGACCCCGAAACACTTGATCGACTGGGGACTTTCTGATGATCAGATTGCCTCCTGTTGTACCGCTCTGTATAGAGTTTCCTATCATCTTACTTGTCCTGCAATAGTTATCGCTCTAGGAATCCGTGTAGGGTATAAATATAAATATTTATATATATACTAACAGCCGTACCAATTCTTTGCACGGGAAATCTATTGTTATTGTTATTGTTAATCAGAATCGACGTCATTGCACTCCGGGCAAACCCATAGGTGCTCAGTCTCCCGCAGCAAATGTCGAAAGATATGAATGCTAATTGTTCCTGTTGCGCACTGGTTGTATACGGGAAATCTATTCAATAACTTTGTTCATTTTAGAACGAACGAACGAACTTTATTTTCAAAGGGTTAAGAATTGGGCACGCAGGCCCGTCTGACATTTCTGCCCTTCCTCTCTCTCTCTCTCTCTCTCTCTCTCTCTCTCTCTCTCTCTCTCTCATCATGTATCATTTCATCCCCACATTTACTTTAAGCATTATTTAGACATTTATCATTATAAAAGTAATATAACATCAAACATTTGCAATAATCATTATAATTAAAGTATGTTTTTAAAATAAATTGAAAAAAAAATATTAATAAAATAAAATGAAAAAACAAATAAAACAAACAAACAAACACAAATGAATAATACTGACAAATATCGAATTCATCATACTGTAAATTAGACAGTGATTTGAGACATAAGCAGAATTAGACTAGGTAGATAGTTAGACAGACTAGGTAGATAGTTAGACAGACTAGGTAGATAGTTAGACAGACTAGGTAGATAGTTAGACAGACTAGGTAGATAGTTAGACAGACTAGGTAGATAGTTAGACAGACATATACGAAAGAAATTAATTTTCCAAGGGTTGAAAATCGGGCACATAGTTCCCTCTTGCACTCTTCCTTCCTCTTGCTCATCTTTTGTTACGGTTACTCAAACATTCTCCAGTGTACTTACAGTACTACTTTGAGGGCAAAACAACATTACAAGGTAGTATAACAGCAAACATTAACAGTACCTGATCACAAAATTAAGAATAAGTATATTGTAATGAAATACTAGATAATCAGAGCCTCCATACAGTATATGAGATAAAAATAAAACATAATCAGTTAGGGTGGCATATAATCAGCACTCATAAAGTATTTGAACAGTATACGATTATATGAGTAGGGGCTGTGTGTCTTTTTCAGGTCATGTAGAAGATTGTTCCAAAGATGTGCAGCTGAGTAAGCCAAACTATTGTTAAATAGGTCTAGCCAGCGCTTGGGTACATGTAACTTGTTTAAGCGCTGACTACGTCTGTCATTGTATTTTAAAAGCGGCCACAGATACGTTGGAGCATTCTGTGACAGGATTTTGTGAATAAATTTTGCTTTGTTAAGAGGAAGCGCTTCCTGGGGGATAATATTTGAAGATAATTATATAAATCTATACAATGTGATTGGTGTTTATCAGCAACAAGGCGCATTGCGCGTTTTTGAAGCGAGTATAGCCTTTTTGTGTTGGATACGGAACAACCATCCCAGATTGTGGAACAATAGTCTAGATGCGTTTGTATATGAGATATGTAGACCATTTTTCTTGCCTCCTCATCCAGGAAATGTTTAATTTTGGCTAATTGGTAAACGTTCTGTGATGTTTGCTTTGTGAGTGCATGTACATGTGAGTTCCAACTTAGGTGCTGGTCAACAGTTAGACCTAGAGTTTTATGTTCATTTACGTTTTCAATTCGTGATGTTCAAATGCAGAACTGAAGTGTTGTTTTCTGTTTTCTGCGAGTTTTGTAGTTTTTGTCTGGTTGATATTATTATTCCTTTTGTTTTAAAGATATTTATTTACATGCGATTTTCGTTGCTCCACTTTATAAAATTGTCTCTATCCCTTTGTAATAATATTTCTAGTGTGTTTCAACTTTTATCACTTGTGTAAATGGTACAGTCATCGGCAAATAGGTCGCATGATGAGTGCTTGATGTGTAGTGGAAGGTCATTTATGTAAAAGGAAAAAAAAGGAGAGGACCGAGAATAGAACCCTGAGGAACACCGGTGTCAATAATACACAAGAAGTTATTGTACCACAATACTTGCTAGTCTGTCGGACAAGAATTATGTAAATAATGTAACTAGTTTAAAGTTAACTTTTAGTGTTTCTAATTTTCTTATTAAAACAGCGTGATCTAATATATTCATGAAGTCTACAAAGATTGTTCCACATATGTTATCATTATTGATGTTTAGGTGCAAGTTGTCTATCATCTTAGTTAGAGCTGTGTGACATGAATGTTGTTGTCTAAACCCTGTCTGACTGTCAGTTAGCAAGTCGCTGCTAGCTAGGTACTGTAGTGTTGTTTTATGTATGTGTTTTTCCAGGGGTTTAGATAGCGATGATATCAGAGAAATTGGTCTACAGTTAACCGAGGTTACTGGTATCTGACGAACCAGGTTTATCTGAGGGGATATGCTTTGGCCGAAGGAAAATAACTCTGAGTGATGATCTGATTATAAATATAACGTAGTGAATCACTAATAGCTGGTGTAGCATAACGCAGTATTCGATTGCTAACTCCATCAAGCCCTGATGAACTATTATCTTTAAGGCCAATAAGATAGTTATACACTTCATCAACTGTCATAAAAGGAATGTCTGATGGAACTGAGTTTGTACATTTGTCCTCACGGAATGCTGAAAGTTTGTCTAAGTCACTAGGGGAATGTGGTATTGTGGATTTCAGGCTGTTTATTTCTGCTTGAAAGTGATTTCTGAAGTCTGTGCACGTGTTGGAAGTGTTGGAAGATAATGAGTCTGGTGCCTTACGTTCTTTTTTCGCTAAAGTGGTAATTGGCATCTATATCTCCTTACAATTTGCTGTGTTATGAACCAAATTTCTAAAGTGATTTTTCTTTTCTTTGCGAATTAAAAATTGAACCTTGTTCCTGTATACCCTGTATTTGTTGAGGTCCTTATTTTTGTGTGCTTGATCTCAATGCTTCAGAGCTTCCGGCACTTCTTGTGTGATGAAAGGGGATTTTATTAGTCGTTTGACATGAATTACCTTAGCTGGTACGTGCTTGTCAAGCACACTATGAGAAATCTTCGTTCACCATGCAATAGCGTCATCCGGATCAGGAAGTTGGTAAACACGGGCGAGAGGTGCAGTTAGCAAGTCATTCAAAAATAATTCCCGACTGAAATGTTTGAAACTTCTAAATTTAATACTTACATGTTTATTTTTGGGAACTTTACATTTATTCTTTGACCATGTATAGCATACTGGATAGTGGTCACTCATTGTAATATTAGGGGCAGAGCATTCTATGATGTTTTCTAGACAAGTTAAGTAGATGTGGTCGATTAGTGTGGATGATGCTTCAAGAAGCAGAAGAAGAAGAAGAAGAAGAAGAAGAAGAAGAAGAAGAAGAAGAAGAAGAAGAAGAAGAAGAAGAAGAAGAAGAAAGAAGAAGGATAGGAGCGTGAATGAAATACTATTTTCATAAATAATTACTGCACGTCAGTCAAAATTCAAGCTTAACTTTAAACGCTAATAATGATGCACAACAAAGCATTTGATGATGTACAACTATTGGTTGCCATGGAAAA
Source organism: Oreohelix idahoensis (assembly GCA_024509875.1). Lineage (NCBI taxonomy): Eukaryota > Metazoa > Mollusca > Gastropoda > Stylommatophora > Oreohelicidae > Oreohelix > Oreohelix idahoensis. The sequence continues at coordinate 95,723 of JAMPIV010008133.1, read as the reverse complement.
AGCGGTCATAATCAACTGTGATCAAGAATTTCGATTCACAAAAGCTTTTTTATTTTATTTTTATTCTTATTTTTTTAATGAACGCACACATTGAACAGGAAGCTCATCACTGTATTTTAAAACTGTTGCCAGGTAGATTTTTGGTAACTTTAGTGGATTCTTAGTTATGGAACTTTAAAGTTTGTATCTAAAAAATTAAAATGTATTGCTGAATTTTACATTGTGTGCAATACATCAAAATGTTGATAAAATATCAGAAATCTGACGAAAGCGTCAGCATGCAATACACAGCACATGTGCTAGATAGGAAGTTGATTGATGAATAAATTAGCAAGTTATGTGTGACATAAAACAAAGTTCTGAGAAATTCATTCTGTTCTTTGTGGCAAAACACAGTTTCTTGAAAAAGTGCTATTTTCAAAATTGAAACATATCTGCTTAAAATGTATGATGCCAGCTGATTGAGACATAGTTGATTTAGGAGGTTATAAATTACACAGCCCTACCAAAAAAAAAAAAAAAATTTTGGTGCCAAACATTTTACTCTTGATTGTACATAAATGAGGCCTGCTCAATCCAAATATCACATTTACTTGTCTGTAGCAGCTCTAGTTTTTGAGATACAGACATTTTTGTATTTCATTAATACAGGGTGACCCAAAAAAAAAAAACGGGCCCGCGCGCGCACTTATTGTGCGCGCGCGGGCCAGTTTTTTTGGGTCACCTTGTATTATTACAATATTTTCTATATAAGGCAATGTAAAAAACAAACTATTGCTGTCTAGTCCTTTACAAAAGAAAACTGCTTGTTTACTCTCAGTTTCAGTTTTCCAAGAATCTTCCCAGAATTGCCTTTTTTAGATTTTAAGCCACTGCATGCATGTTAGTATGCTACTTATTTTATTACACTTCTAACAGAGAATGGCATCATCTTCAAGAAGAGCATGTTTTCTTTCACCGCATTTATTTTGTTATATTTGTGGAGAGTACACTTTCAAAGAAGAACATAGGAAGCATATTACTGTTTTTGTGAAAAAAGGCATACTTTGCTTACTTTAAAGTAAAACTAGGTGACCAGGACAAGTCTTGGGCTCCTCATATTGTTTGCAAAACATGTGTTGAACACCTGCGACAGTGGACTTGTGGGAAAAGAAAATGTTTAAAATTTGGAATTCCAATGGTTTGGAGAGAGCCCAAGAACCACTATGATGACTGTTATTTCTGTGTTGTGAATATTAAGGGAATTAATGGAAAAAAATCACAAAAAGTGGAAATATCCAGATTTAGATTCTGCTAGGCGACCTGTTCCACACGGAGATGACATACCAATTCCAACTTTCAGTCAGATTTCGGATTCCCTGCTAGAAGATGAGACAGCAGTGGCATGTGGAACGACAAGTGACAGTGATAGTGATTTCGAAGATGATTTTTTCAGATGCTCAACGCTTCGACCAGCTTGAACTAAATGATCTAATCCGAGATCTATATCTCTCCAAGGAATCTTCAGAACTTTTGGCTTCAAGATTGAAAGAAAAAAAAATTACTGACTGTTGAAACAAAGGTTACATTTTATCGCAGCAGAGAGCAAGGTTTTATTCCATTCTTTTGTAAAGAAAACAACCTTGTGTTTTGTAATAATGTAGGAGGTCTTGTTAACAAAATGGGTGTAAGTTATACACCAGATGAGTGGCGACTTTTCATTGACAGCTCTAAAAGAAGTTTGAAGGGTGTTCTCTTACACAATGGTAACAAATATGGCTCAATTCCAATTGCTCATTCTACTACAATGAAGGAGGAGTATGCTACAATAAGCACAGTTCTGGAAAAAATTGAAGTATTTAGAACATAACTGGATGGTTTGTGTAGATCTTAAAATGATGAACTTCTTGCTTGGCCAGCAAATTGGATTCACCAAATATCCATGCTTTATATGTTTGTGGGATAGCAGGGCAAAAGATATGCACTGGACAAAGAAACAGTAGCCGTTGAGTGATGAATTTAAAGTTGGAGAAAAAAATATTGTCAATAAGCCTCTGATTGATCGAAAAAGAGTTCTACTGCCACCATTACATATAAAGCTTGGCTTGATGAAGCAATTTGTTAAGGCACTGAACAAAGATGGTACCTGTTTTAATTACTTATGCAGAAAGTTTCCAGAATTGAGCATAGACAAACTTAAAGCTGGAATTTTTGATGGACCTCAAATTAGAAAGTTAATAAACGATCCAAATTTTATTGATTCCATGAACAAAACAGAGTCCACAGCCTGGTCATCATTTGTTTTAGTTGTGCAAAACTTTCTGGGTAACTTTAAAGCAGACAATTATTCTGAATTAGTTGGAAACATGCTGTCGAGTTTTTGTGAACTTGGATGCAACATGAGCATAAAATTGCACTACCTCCATAACCATTTACATTTATTTCCGGAGAATCTTGGCGACTTTAGTGAGGAGCAAGGTGAAAGATTTCACCAAGATATAAAAAGAATGGAAGAGAGATACCAGGGACTTTGGGATGCCCACATGATGGCAGATTACTGTTGGACCCTTAAGCGTGACTGTCCGGGCATATCACATTCCAGGAAGTCCTCAAAAAGATCCTTTTTGCGTGTTGACTAAACAAGTGCTAGTGATAAAGTTTTATTACATTTTTGTTAATATATGCACAGTAATTACATATAATATGAATGCAGACTAAAGTCAAAATGCCACTGATAGCACCTAACCCTAGGATTGTACATAACAATTGCCCTACTATTATGGTCATTCTTAGTTATCTCAAAAACTAGAGCTGATAGGAAAACAATCTGGTTACATTTTTTGGAATCAGCAACCCAAAATTACCCAAGAACAGCTATAAAATTTAAGGCACCAAAATGTGTGTATACCAGTGTTATCAGAAGATAGATTAATTACAATTTTAATATTTTATTTCTATTTTGACTTAAATTGTAGTGACGCTCCTTCCCTTAACATTGGCATATCATACTTATGAGATTGAATATAATAAATCTCACTGTTCTATGTTGATTCAATATCTGTATGATTGCAGCAGTTATAGAAAATTTAACCACACTTTTTTGCCTATAGTAAACCTTCTCCGTGCGGAGCATCCAGCCACCACCAGCTCTGGTTCCCTTGTAAGAATCCTGCACCATGCAGTCACATGTGTTTCCATCTGGCACTTTATTTTACATGATGGGTTGTAAGCCCACGCACAAGCTCATGTTAGTTGCCTATACGACATGCATGAGATACAGCAGGCGTAATCTTTCTTTGTCTCCTCAGAGACCCCAGGAACTACACGGGACACTGTATTAATAAACTGTAGTTTACCTGTAGTTTACCACTGTAGTTTACCTGTAGTTTACCACTGTAGTTTACCACTGTAGTTTACCCCTGTAGTTTACCTGTAGTTTACCATTGTAGTTTACCACTGTAGTTTACCACTGTAGTTTACCACTGTAGTTTACCACTGTAGTTTACCACTGTAGTTTACCACTGTAGTTTACCACTGTAGTTTACCACTGTAGTTTACCACTGTAGTTTACCACTGTAGTTTACCACTGTTGTTTACCACTGTAGTTTACCACTGTAGTTTACCTGTAGTTTACCACTGTAGTTTACCTCTGTAGTTTACCACTATAGTTTACAACTGTAGTTTACCACTGTAGTTTAAATACGTTATAACTGTGAGGGCCGAGATCAGAAGGTGTGGTAAAATACTCGGCCATCATTTCAAATAATTTTCTTTCTATTTCAGACATGACGTCATGGGTTGGTCAGATTTTTCTGTTGACGACTTGCGCCATATACTCGTACACAGTTCTACCAGCTCCAGTATTCTCACTTCGTATCATAAAAGATTATCCATTGAACGGCCATGAAGCTAGATTAAGGATGGACGATATCGGAGCTAAAACTCCTTACGTGACAGACACAAGACGTGCTCCACCACAAACTCCCAAAGGATCAGAAAATGAGGACTGCTTGCGAATGGAATGTTGCGTGGTGTCACGGCATGCAGATTGTTCTGGTCTTAAATTAGACAAAGTTCCTCAAAATCTTTCGAGTGACATCCTTTCATTAAACTTGTCCAACAACAACATTGTCAAACTGCCAGATCAAGTATTCGCTCGTTATCCAATGCTGGAATATCTTAATATCTCTCACAACAATATCAGTGAACTTGGCAACTCATCGTTCCACAATCTCTCTCAACTACGGTCTCTGGACCTTCACAACAATTCCTTAGAAATGACACCAGAAATGTTCCCGACAGATGTTTTTCTTCCACTTGAATCTTTAACATTTCTCAACATCAATCAAAACAATAAAAACTTGACCAAGACAGGACTGAAGTACCCTGACGAGGCACTCTCACGACTTGTAAATCTGAAAGAGCTATTCATGGACGGCCTCTCAGTGTTTACATCTAAGCCATTTGGCCCTGGTTTTCAAAACATGACCCACTTAACTAATCTAACTCTTGCTGGATACGACATCGGAAATTGTAGGATGTACGGACTATTCAATAATACCTTTACGAATCTGGCACATTTAGAATACTTAAGTGTAGAGGACTGCCATATCAGAGGAAGTGGTATGGAATTTGGAACCTTCTTACCTTTGAAACAACTCAAGGATCTGCAAATATCATACAACGAAGACATTGGTATAGAGAATCTGGAAAAAGTTTTTTATGGAGTGCAAGGCGCTGAAAATCTAACACATCTTCACATGCAGGAAATAATAAACAGATATTCTATAGGTATTTGTCTGGACAGCAAATATCTGAAGCACTTCCCTCAGCACCTGACTTATCTTGACTTCCGAGATAATAACCTGGAAGCCGTTGACAGAAATGTTATTAACATACTTCCTGGGTCACTGGCAAATTTAACGTTAAGTGGCAACAAATTTGTTTTTGGGGCATACCTGTTGGACTTGCCAAAACTGAAGAATCTGACCTCGATAAACTTGAGCGGCGGATCGGACACATTCAGGTTACCCAACCACTATCCTTATAAAGAGAGCAAAAACATCGGTAACAGTCCCAGCTCAGTCTGTACAATATACCTTAACGGTTCAGAACATTTCGTTCTGCATCTTCCTCCACATTTGAGATCCCTAGAAATGAGCAACGCAGACTTAAGTTATATATTGTCGCAGATGAACATCAGTGAGGATAATTCTCTAGAAAACATAACAATGTCTAGGAACTATTTCCCTAACCTAGAGGGTCCAATCTATGGTCTAAATTCCTTGAAATATCTCGACTTGTCTTTCAGTTTTGTGACAGAAATTTCGGATACATTCTTTCAAACGCTAACTTCTTTAGAAATCCTTATACTGCATTCTAATCTCATAGGACGTTCATTCTCTAACGAGGAAAATAACAAAGTCTTTTCATGGCTGACGAATTTAAAAGTTCTGGACTTGTCCTTTAATGACATCCCCATGCTGGCACCATATATCTTCTCAAATCTAACTAACCTATCTATTCTCAATCTATCGAGAAACCCTCTTCTGTTCTTTAACGGCCAGATTTCGGCTTTATTCAACCTGCAGCTCTTAAATCTGTCCAACACTCACATATCAACACTGTCCCCGGATACCCAAAGCCACATCAGCGAGCTCATCAGAAGGGGCAGAAAAGTTCAAGTTGACATGAGCTTTTGCCAGATCACATGTGACTGCTACAACCTTGATTTTCTAAATTGGATGACGACCTCAGGGGCCTTCGATGAAAACTTTACAAACTATTCGTGTTCTTTTTCAGATTTAACGGAACAAAAAATCATGGATGGTTACAATAATACGATGCATGTTCTGAATAGAAAATGTGTTTCAGAATCCGTGTTATTCTTCATAGTTGGTACGCTCACCCTGTTGATGCTAGTTTTTATAATCGGTGCCATCGTGTATAGGTTCCGGTGGAATCTCCGCTACATTTATTATGCAGCTTACCTTCGTTACAAGAAATTGTCTGCGTCTGATGAAAATCCTTTCGCTTTTGACGCTTTCATTTGCTATGCTGAGGAAGACCAGGATTTTGTAGAGCACACTTTACAGAAAGAATTGAATGACCGAGGACTGACGATCTATCTCCATCGTCGAGATTTTACGGCTGGGGAGTATATTACATCAAATATTGTGAGAGCTGTGTGTGTCAGTAGGAAAACTGTTGTAGTACTCACGCGCTCCCTCATTGAGAGCCATTGGTGTACTTATGAAATTGAGATGGCTAAAATGGAGAGTGTTTACACTGGCCGTCACGTTCTGGTGTTCCTCATCATGGAAGAAATTCCTCGGGAAAAGCTTGGAAGAGATCTCCTTTACAACATCAAGAACAACACTTACCAGGAATATCCATCCGCGCCAGTTGACGCACAAGACTTGCGATTATGGTGGAACAAATTGGCTAACGATATTAAAGGCTAGAGCAAATTCTATCTAGCTATTTCTTTTTTTCATTGATAAACTGTCTTTATCTGGCATTGCAGAAAAGTATGAGACGCAGCTGAATCACTTTATATGATTTGACAGTAAGATTTACGTAAAAGTCCTTAAACTGGAACTATGATTGATCAACGTCATTTGGTGATAATAAATTTGGTAGATAGATTTTGTAGTTAGTTAGTTTTGAGATTAACTTAACTGACTGTTAACCCCAAGACGAATCATGGGTCAGTTTCCGGTCAACCATAAAAGAGAGAAGAATAACATCCGCCCAAGCGGAGACCAGAGTTGTACATAGACAGAGGTATGATAGATTGGACACGAAGAGTATTTTAAATGTCCCAATTAGTATTGATTTCAACATACCTTCTGCTGAATAAACACTTTTACATAAATGATTCGGACTGATCAAATCAATCTACTGTTTTGAAAACAAAAGAAAAGATAGCTGCAGTTTTAAAGTTACGTTGACTATCGATGATCACGTTGCATCCTCCTCTACACGATCACATAGTAGTAAACGTTTTGGTACCGTGACCTTTCTCACACCAGAGATTTTCATTTTTGGTGTGGTAGTGATTCTGAATAATGGATCTAAACCTGCACCATCAGTTGGACAATCAAATACAACTACTCCAACAGCAAAATCAGTTGTTGCAACAGCAAATAAATGACATGCAACAACAGCATGCGTTAAATCAGCCGTTGCCAGATGGCGCTGAAGTTTAAAATTATTCTCTACAAGCTATTGCTACTACCCTTAGCTTGGTTACCCAGAGTGCAAATCTACAAAACATCACTAACATTGTTAAGCCTTTTCATGGCGATCCATCCACTTTTCGTCAGTGGTTACGTGATATCGAACACTTTTCTTTGCCACTAATGACGATCGCAAACGTATTGCTTTTTTATCATCTCAGTCCCTTGTCACTGACTATCTACGTCGTCGTGCACAGTTATTTCCAGAGGAGACGTTCGCCTCTCTCCAGAAGGAGCTCATCCGCCGTTACTCTTCCGTAAATTTTCATCAACATGCTTGGACTTTACTTCGCAGACTCCATCAGGACCGTCACGAGTCGGTTCAGTTTTTTGCCGATAGGTTGCTAAACCTGGCTGAAGACGATTTAGTAGAACCTTCCTCTGCGTCTGCTAATGCGGAAAACCAATTTGTTGGAATTTTTATAGATGGTCTCCAGTCAGATGCGCTAAAACTTCACTTAATAAGAAAAGACCCACAGACAATCTATGGCATTCAACTGGCGATAAATGAAGACAATGTGAAGAAGTGGTTAGCCATGAGACTTGGGCGTGAACCTCGTGCAAACGATTACACGGATGAAGAGCCGATGGACGTCAGTCATTACCGCCATTCTTGGCAGCAACCGTCCATGTTACTGCAGTGCGATACTCCATTGCCGGGATCTTATCACCAACAGTTTGGTCAACGCACTCAACACCAACGTCATCCACCTGCTCCACAAATTCAACAAGTAGCTCTAATCATTTGCTACACTTGTGGTTTGGCCGGACATACATCAAAAAGTTGCATGCAGAATCAGCAATATCTTATCAGGAACTCAAACCACGTTAGGTCACAACCTCAACACCCGGTGACCAATCAACGTCAGCCGCGCTAGCTCTCATGGCTACCAGCCAACCCCATGCAACCACCTCATGTCCCTCCCCGTTCATTCCACCGTGGACAGTTCCACCCCCGGCCTCTTATGGGCCAGGGAAACCATTCCGCCACTCGGTAGATAGGATCGCGTCGTGTGGCTTTGACCCACCTCTTTTGGGCCCTAGATCCTCTCGTAAAGAAAACCCATTTAGTCACGTTCACAAGTCCTGTGATAGTCCGAACATTTTTTCTTCCTCTTCTACGGTCTCTCCGACTTCCATCTCTTATATCTCTCCTCCTTCGGTCACTCCTGACCCTTCGTCTTGTCTAATTGCCATTAATAAGAAGAATTACCGTGCTCTTGTGGATACTGGTGCTACTGTTAGTTTAATCAGAGAACAGTTATGTCGCCAGATCCGCAAACACGTCCAATTCATTCATTCTTCCACTTCTTTAACTTCTGTCACTGGCCAACCTTTGCGTTCCATTGGAACGGCTATCATTCGCCTCCAGATTGGATCTCAGTCTCTTGCGCATCCTTTCATTATTGCTAGTGGGATGACTAGGAATTTCATTCTTGGTCGTGACTTCTTTCTTCATCACAAAGTGAAAATTTACTTTGGCTTGAAACAGATCCGTGTCAATGGTGAATACATCCCTCTTCAGGATGATATTCACATTGCGCCTCTTGTTAGAGTTACCGCTCCAGTTACCTTAAAACCTCATTGTCTTACTATCATTACTGGTCGGGTCAAATGGTCCGACTATATACCCTCTGGTCACTCTGTTTACGTGGAACCTCTAGTGTTGTTAATTCAATACTTCTAGGGTAGTTACTTCAGCACTTCTAGTGTTGTTATTTCAGCACTACTAGTGTTGTTACATCAGCACATCTAGTGTAGTTACTTCAGCACTTATAGTGTTGTTACTTCAGCACTTCTAGTGTAGTTACTTCAGCACGTCTAGTGTTGTTGCTTCAGCACTTCTAGTGTTGTTACTTCCGCAGTTCTAGTGTTGTTATTTCTGCACTTCTAGTGTTGTTACTTCAGCACTTATAGTGTAGTTACTTCAGCACTTCTAGTGTTGTTACTTCAGCACTTCTAGTTTATTTACTACAGCACTTGTAGTGTTGTTACTTCAGCACTTATAGTGTAGTTACTTCAGTACGTCTAGTGTTGTTACTTCAGCACTTCTAGTGTTCTTACTTCAGCACTTCTAGTGTAGTTACTTCAGCACTTCTAGTGTTGTTACTTCAGCACTTCTAGTGTTGTTACTTCAGCAATTCTAGTGTTGTTACTTCAGCACTTCTAGTGTTGTTCCTTCAGCACTTCTAGTGTTGTTCCTTCAGCACTTCTAGTGTTGTTACTTCAGCAATTCTAGTGTTGTTACTTCAGTAGGTCTAGTGTTGTTACTTCAGCACTTGTAGTGTTGTTACTTCAGCACTTCTAGTGTAGTTACTACAACACTTTTAGTGTTGTTACTTCAGCACTTATAGTGTAGTTACTTCAGCACGTCTAATGTTGTTATTTCAGCACTTCTAGTGTAGTCACTTCAGCACGTCTAGTGTAGATACTCCAGCACGTCTAATTTTGTTACTTCCGCACTTCTAGTGTTGTTACTTCAGCACTTCTAGTGTAGTTACATCAGCACTTATAGTGTTGTTACTTCAGCACTTCTAGCGTTGTTACTTCAGTACGTCTAGTGTTGTTACTTCAGCACTTACAGTGTTGTTACTCCATCACTTCTAGTGTAGTTACTTCAGCACTTCTAGTGTTTTTACTTCAGCACTTCTAGTGTTGTTACTTCAGAATTCTAGTGTTGTTACTTCAGCACTTCTAGTGTTGTTACTTCAGCACTTCTAGTGTTGTTACTTCAGCACTTCTAGTGTAGTTACTTCAGCACTTCTAGTGTTGTTACTTCAGCACTTCTAGTGTTGTTACTTCAGTACGTATAGTGTTGTTACTTCAACACTTACAGTGTTGTTACTCCATCACTTACTTCTAGTGTAGTTACTTCAGCACGTCTAGTGTTGTTACTTCAGCACTTCTAGTGTTGTTACTTCAGCACTTCTAGTGTTGTTACTTCAGCACGTCTAGTGTTGTTACTTCAGCACTTCTAGTGTTGTTACTTCAGCACTTTTAGTGTTGTTACTTCAGCACTTCTAGTGTTGTTACTTCGGCACTTCTAGTGTTGTTACTTCAGCAGTTACTTCAGCACTTCTAGTTTTGTTACTTCAGAACTTCAAGTGTTGTTTCTTCAGCACGTCTAGTGTTGTTACTTCAGCACTTATAGTGTTGTTACTTGAGCCCTTCTAGAGTTGTTACTTCAGCACTTCCAGTGTAGTTACTTCAGCACGTCTAATGTTGTTATTTCAGCACTTCTAGTGTAGTCACTTCAGCACGTCTAGTGTAGATACTCCAGCACGTCTAATTTTGTTACTTCCGCACTTCTACTGTTGTTACTTCAGCACTTCTAGTGTAGTTACTTCAGCACTTATAGTGTTGTTACTTCAGCACTTCTAGTGTTGTTACTTCAGCACTTTTAGTGTTGTTACTTCAGCACTTCTAGTGTTGTTACTTCAGCACTTCTAGTGTTGTTACTTCAGCAGTTACTTCAGCACTTCTAGTGTTGTTACTTCAGCACTTCAAGTGTTGTTTCTTCAGCACGTCTAGTGTTGTTACTTCAGCACTTATAGTGTTGTTACTTGAGCCCTTCTAGAGGATTTACTTCAGCACTTCTAGTGTAGTTACTTTATCACGTCTAGTGTAGTTACTCCAGCACGTCTAGTATTGTTACGTCCTCACTTCTAGTGTAGTTACTTCAGCACTTCTAGTGTAGTTACTTCAGCACTTATTGTGTTGTTACTTCAGCACTTCTAGTGTTGTTACTTCAGTACGTATAGTGTTGTTACTTCAGCACTTACAGTGTTGTTACTCCATCACTTCTAGTGTAGTTACTTCAGCACGTCTAATGTTGTTACTTCCGCACTTCTAGTGTTGTTACTTCAGCACGTCTTGTGTTGTTACTTCAGCACTTCTAGTGTTATTACTTCAGCACTTCTAGTGTTGTTACTTCAGCACTTCTAGTGTTGTTACTTCAGCAGTTACTTCAGCAATTCTAGTGTTGTTACTTCAGCAATTCTAGTGTTGTTACTTCAGCACTTCTAGTGTAGTTACTTCAGCACGTCTAGTGTTGTTACTTCAGCACTTATAGTTTTGTTACTTTAGCCCTTCTAGTGTTGTTACTTCAGCACTTCTAGTGTTGTTCCTTCAGCACTTCTAGTGTTGTTCCTTCAGCACTTCTAGTGTTGTTACTTCAGCACTTCTAGTGTTGTTACTTCAATACTTCTAGTGTTGTTACTTCAGCACTTTTAGTGTTGTTACTTCAGCACTTCTAGTGTAGATACTACAACACTTTTAGTGTTGTTACTTCAGCACTTATAGTGTTGTTACTTCCTCACTTCTAGTGTTGTTACTTCAGCACTTCTAGTGTAGTTACTTCAGCACTTATAGTGTTGTTACTTCAGCACTTCTAGTATTGTTACTTCAGTACGTATAGTGTTGTTACTTCAGCACTTAGTGTTGTTACTCCATCACTTCTAGTGTAGTTACTTCAGTACGTCTAGTGTTGTTACTTCCGCACTTCTAGTGTTGTTACTTCAGCACTTCTAGTGTTGTTACTTCAGCAGTTACTTCAGCACTTCTAGTGTTGTTACTTCAGCACTTCTAGTGTTGTTACTTCAGCAGTTACTTCAGCACTTCTAGTGTTGTTACGTCAGCACTTCTAGTGTTGTTACTTCAGCACTTCTAGTGTAGTTACTTCAGCACGTCTAGTGTTGTTACTTCAGCACTTATAGTGTTGTTACTTCAGCACTTCTAGTGATACAAAGCTCAAAATAAGATTTAAACGGAAATAATTAAAGAATCAAAACTGTCACCAGGACATTAGTTCCAATTCCATAGATTAGAAAAACCTGGGCACACTAAAATCTTCAAACAGAAAGTTCAACTCAGAATACTTACTTTTACTTGTTATTCTCAGTCTTGTAGTGAAGATTAGTTGGGGGTTGAAGTTTGTGTTCTTGAGCAAAGTATTTCGTGTTGGTTGCTGTGTTGTAGTAGGATATCAGTAATGTTGCTTATCCAACCGCTTTTTGGTCTTCTACGTAGTCTGAAGCGAGATATTTTACTGTTGTAGACAGTTAGAGGTAATTGATTGGGCTCCTTTTTCATGAGATGACCAAACCATTTAATTATCTGCCTGTTTATACACTCGATGCAGGATCAACTCAGAATGATGCTGTGACTGGCATAGCTAGCCGACAATTAGAAGCTCTTTTTATGTTTACTAATAATGGCTACCTTGTTCAAATGACTCATTTGTATGTGTGTGTAGTTTATGTACAGAATGTTACAGATTACTCTTAATTTTGGTTTGTGGCTGTTGTGCACCATATTTTTGTACCTGTATTTTTACAGTACATTTTTAACAATACTTTTGTAAGTTTTTTTTAGTACAATTTCTTCTTCTTCTTTCGTTCGCTTGAAATATATTGTCTATATCTGCAAAGTTGTTTCTTGTATAAACTTTACTGTCTTTTGTAGTTCATACAGAGGTCCATATAGTTTTGCTTCCAGTGTAGTTTCTCTGGGCCAGTGGGTTTGCCTCAATATATCATATTCGGGGCAGTCTTGAAGTATGTTCTCTGCAGTCTGAGGTGCCTGTCTACATGTACACATGGCTGAATTGCAAATCTTAAATTTTGTATACATGTGGCTGCGGAGTCGGTTGTGTCCTGTTCTGAGGCGCAGAATGACAATTTGTTCTGATCTGTTCATAGCTTGGTAGTCGTCCTGCGTTGGTCCTGCGTTGGTGATGTTGGCGGCCTTTGAGACTGATTGATTTGATTCAGACAGTAAGGCTTGTATACCTGGTAATTGTCTGGACTGAAGTGCTTGAAGTGCTGATCTTGCATTTAGTACAATAAAACGAATTGTAATTTCATATAATCTTGTAGTTCAAACCTTTTATTTATTGTACAGGGTATGACTTTAAGAAATGATGATTGTTACCACCAATTATAATCAGGGTTGTTACTGTTATTTTATAACGCTAATGTCATTGTGGTGGGGCCGTAATGGATAGGCCAATGGTGGTAATTAAAAAAAAACATCAACATCATAGGGCCGACTAACTGGTAAGTCAAGCAGGCTGGACTCGAAGTAACATTATCGACATAATTTATTCAGTACGAGACTTGGACATCAGACGCAGTAACAATTCAGGAACATATGATTTCATTGCAGACAATACATCATCGTCAATATGGCCTTTGATTGACAGTGCCGGCTATAATAATATCAAGGTCAAACGCCTAGTCCAAATCGAGGACTTCGGGGACTTGAAGATTTTATATATATATATATATATATATATATATATATAAAATATATATATATATATATATATATATATATATATATATATATATCTTATATATATGTATATATATATATATATATATATATATATATATATATATATATATATATATATATATATATATTACTTTGACATCTAATCCCGGTCCTGATGTCAAAGGGACGCACTAGCAATTGATCATAACGAATTCAATAGAAGTTCTACCGTGGCACACAGGGCTACAAGTCTCTGAGACGTGAGACATCGAAATGAGCCGTTATCTGGCAAACATTATAAATCCCAACGGATTCCTGGAAAGATTCGACAGGAATAAACTTCATCATCTTTCAACTTTTAGTCATGTTAACATGTATGTGTCTTCTCTTCACTTCAGAGTAAGTCATGTTAACATGTATGTGTCTTCTCTTCACTTCAGAGTAAAGCACCGAAAGTACGTCTATCATTGACGACTGATATATCATAATGCCTCAAGAGTCTGATTTGTATGGCAACAAATCGACGCAGCAAAGCGCGTCATCTGCATTCAACGATAATGCAGAAAAGTACGCAAAAATATTTAAAATATACATTTATTTCAGATGCGCTCACATGTGCGTCTGTCAAGACTAGACTGGCATGTGAGAATCTCACACACTTAACCCCCACGCGAAAAAGGACTTAACAATGATATGATGGAATACGGACTTGGAAATAGGTAATAAGTCAATACCTTTAAGCGTTGATTCGACTTACGACCACTTCGACTTATGGCGGAGTTGTTGAAAAGGAAGCCTGTCGTAAGTCGAAGACTACATGTATTTCATTTCTTAAATAAATGTTGTCTTTCCCCCCGAAAAAGAACAAAAGAACCCTAGCTGTAATCCAACATAAACTGAAATGTTTACCTGCCATAACATATTAAAAACTTAAGCGTATTACGTCACCTCAGTTCTGTCTTAATCCATCTGCACTTTTGGCCAAAACCGACCTGAGATCATGAATCCGATATCTTATAATTTAATCTATTATTTCACACAGTATCAAACACTTATCTGTTTGGATTATTATGTAAAATTTCATTTTAATATGATATACCCTACGTTTCAACTAGTCATCAAAAGCTTAGAACGCGTTTTTTTTCTCAGAACAAGTTATAGGGGAGATAAAATAAAGAAATACTACGGCGATGATAGTCTTCTATAAAATGTTACAGTGGACACCACTTGTAGGAATTACAGTGTGATCCAACTTAGTAGAATTGAAATGATCCTGGAAGGTGTACAATACAGCAATACATTACGGCACGGAGGAGGGGGGAGCAAACATTAGACCCTCCACCACATTGACCAAATTCTAGTGCCGGCTCTGGCTGCCTGCTACATGCACAACAACATACTAGTCGTCTTCTACGACATGCTTGAACGTGTTGTAGTGCCATTCTTGGTTGGTCTCTTCAGATACACTTCCCCCCTACAACCCCCGATGTGGGTTAGTCTATTTAGGAAAGGGCAAAGACTGTAGCTTCAACATAAAGAAGAGAGGTAATCTAATAATTAGAGCAATCTGATGGAAACTTCTATAAGTACAGTTATCACCCCTTTTTCGTTATCACTAATGTGCAACCCACAGGTTATGAGAACACATGCTGTAACCAGTTGTAGTTTCAGGGCATAGACAACCCTGGCTAGGGCCTTTCTCTTTTATGGGTCTCGAGCACAAATGTATGCATGTCGATACATCATCTTCATCAGCTGGCATCTCCGCATCGAAAGTCGGCTGTAATGGATCTCCAACGTCTTCTGTCTCTTGTCTTGGTGGTGCACTCTGATAGACTCTTTCCTGTCTCTTGTCTCGGTGGTCCACTATGATAGACTCTTTCCTGTCTCTTGTCTCGGTGGTCCACTCTGATAGACTCTTTCCTGTCTCTTGTCTTAGTGGTCCACTCTGATAGATCCTTTCTTGTCCATCTCTTGATGTTATCTTCCCACTTATAGCACTGTCTTTTCCTTACACGTTTACCTTCAACTCTGCCTTCTATTATTGTCTTCTGTACGTTGTTATGTCTTTGTACATGGTCAACATATGTTAGCGGTCTTCTTCTTCTTCGTACACTGGCATGGGATCCATAGGATCACAACACTTTTGAATCGTTGACATAGTTCGTGGAGCACTTTTCTGAGGCACTTCTTCAACATTTCTTTAGCACTATTCTGAGGCACTTCTTCAACATTTCTTTAGCACTTTTCTGAGGCCATCCAGGTCTGTATTATTTTGGCTTTTTAACACTGCAATTACTGACTGCACTTCTAGTGTATTTCCTTCAGCACTTCTAGTGTTGTTACTTCAGCACTTCTAGTGTTGTTACTTCAGCACTTCTAGAGTTGTTACTTCAGCACTTCTAGAGTTGTTACTTCAGCACTTCTAGTGTTGTTACTTCACCACTTCTATATTTTTTGTACCACATCAGAGTTCGTCAACCAGTCAAACCGGACTACCGGTAGATCCCAGTAGAAGAATTGGTAGATCTTTAGGCGACTGCAGGTAAAAAAGACAGGGGAAACTAAGGTAATTTTAGACCAGATATCTCCTTCCGTCATTTCAAATCTAGGTGTACACTGGATCAAAGGTACTTTTTCCACATTGTCAGTGACATTTCTCGAGCTGGATACTAAAACGTATTCGTGAACTGCTTGAGATAGGAACGTGATCTTTTCTTTGTAAGGTGTACCATCTCTCACCCCCCCCTCCCCACCCGCTTAAAATCACACACGATATATACATACTCGTATATTACTAATGTCCGATTGGCAGAGTGGTTAGAGCGCTGGTCTCTTGCAGCAAAGCTGCCAAGTTCGATTCTCGGTATCAACACGTTCCAGTCTACCCAACTGTAAGTGGATACCTGACTTTGTTCTTCAGTTAGGGAAGGAAAAGGCAGCGAGGAAAGAAACTGGTCACCTCACCTCTCGATGCTGGACCCAGTATAGTGAACTCTCTAACACTTCACTCCCCTAATGCAGTATCTGCTATGGGACTAGATTTACCGTTGATATATTTATATATGGTAGATGTTTAGAGGACTAAGTGTTACTACAGTATGACCTAAAGGTTCCTGGGTTGCTGCTGCTCGACACTTGGTTAGAAGATCCATTTTATTTCAGCAGTTTAAGTAAGGACTTGCGAGGAGATGTCTCAATTAACTACACCTAGGTGAGGTGGGGGAACGAAGCGTATCTCCCATTTACTAGGATGTATCGCTACTACATCAAGGAATTACTTTGGAAGTCTTGTTAGCATATAACAAATATTCCCCTGCCAAAATGTAATTCCAACGGGCTGATCACCCGTTTGCCAGTCACTTCGATTACGGAAACAACAGCAAATGGATTGATTTGCCATTGCCCTAAAGACGCCAATAGGCGTGATGGGAAACAATGGCAAAGAAAACCTATCTGCTGTTGCCCTAAGACGCCACTAGGCGTAATGGCCACTGACTGCTTTGACGGTCGGTGGCTAAGGACGGAAGAAGAAGAAGAAAATGTAATGCAATTCTGCCACATTTTACAAGGCAGATGTCGCGCGCTACGCGCCTAACGAAAGCGCCAATTTGTGAGGGTGAGGTCTCAGTAAATATCGGTCAAAATAGCGAGTGTGTTATAATTTCGTGTGTACGGTCTGCGTGAAAGATCAAGTCAATATTTGAAGAGGTAAAAACGGATATTTAAAAAGTCGCATTTTATCATCCAGCCTAACACTTAATCTCATATCTACCCGCTGAGTCGGAGGAGACGATTTTCGGTTACTTGTTGAGAAGAACCAGTTTTGGTTACTTGTTGAGAAGAACCATTTTTGGTTACTTGTTGAGGAGAACCATTTTTGGTTACTTGTTGAGAAGAACCATTTTTGGTTACTTGTTGAGAAAAACCATTTATGGTTACTTGTTGAGGAGAACCATTTTTGGTTACTTGTTGAGAAGAACCATTTTTGGTTACTTGTTGAGAAGAACTATTTTTGCGACAGAAGCGAAAACAAAGGTGTAAGTACTGACGATTTAATGTGAGTTTTATTTGATGCTGATGTCATCAAGTTGCTGCTTACGTATATCGAATATTATTCTAAAATCTCATTTGCCACCTTCAGTTAAGAGCTACCAGATATTGTGCCAACATTGAGGTAAGTAGTACTTTAAATGCACGTTGTTTTAATTAAAATTGTTAACTTGACATATATTCAATCATCATCATCGTTATCATCATCATAGCATCATTATTTTAAGCATTACCATCATCATCAATCATCATCATCCTTTCACTGTTGTTCCTTGTGGAGCATAATGCCACAACTACAGCTGGGCCTCAATAAACCTGCACCAATGTGCCCTTACTGGGGTAGTGTCACGTGATGAGATTGGCCAGCCCAATCAATACTCTCATATTAGTCACCTCGTTGCCAAATGGAACCATAGCCTTGTTTTCTTTGTCTCCTCACATACCCCCAGGGGACGGTTTTTTTTTTTAAACAATTATATTGTTTCTATAATCAAGAGTTATTAGACCGTCATAATTTGACACGGAATTTCTTTCTTGATTTTATAAGCGACTTCGATCACACTGGTCACATTTATTGTTTGTGAGCCGTGCTTGCCTGAGTGGTCAGAGTGCTCGTGTGAGTGGTAGGAGAACTTTATCTGATAGCTTGTCAGAATGGTAAGACAGCTTGTCCGAGTGATAAGACCGCTTGTCTGAGTGGAAGGACAGCTTAGTTGATTGGTAAGACAGCGTGTCTGAGTGGTAAGACAGCTTGGTTGAGTGGTAAAACATCTTGGCTGAGAGGTAAGACAGGATGTCTGAGTGGTAAGAGTGCTTGTCTGAATGGTACAACGGCTTGTCTGAGTGGTAAGATAGCTTGTCTGAATGGTAAGACAGCTTGGCTGATTGGTAAGAGAACTTGTTTGAGTGGTAAGACAGTTTGTCTGAATGGTAAGACAGCATGGCTGAGTGGTAAGAGAACTTGTGTAAGTGGTAAGACCGCTTGGCAGAGTGGTAAGACAGCTTTGCTGAGTTGTAAGACAGATTGGCTGAATGGTACGACAGCCTGTCTGAGTGGGAAGAGTGCTTGTCTGAATAATACGACCGCTTGTCTGAGTGCTAAGTGTGCCTGTCTGAATGGTATGACAGTTTGTCTGAGTGGGAAGACAGCTTGGCTGAATATTAGGACAACTTAGCTGAATGGTAAGACAGCTTGGCTGAGTGGTAAGAGTGCTTGTCTGAATGGTAAGAGCCTTGACTGAATGGTAAGACAGCTTGTCTGAGTTGTAAGAGTGCTTGTATGAATGGTAAGACAGTTTGGCTGACTGGTAAAACAGCTTGGCTGAGTAGTAAGACATATTGGCTGAGTGGTAAGACAGCTTGTCTGAGTGGTGAGAGTGCTTGTCTGAGTGGTAAGACATCTTGATTAAATGGTAAGAGAGCTTGGCTGAGTGGTAAGATCTCTTGCTTCTCGAGGCATAGTTACGGGCTCGAACACACGTATCTGATAAAGTTGTTATTTTATTCCCGTTAATGATATCCACCAAAAGGATAAATATAAGTGGATGGAAGCAGACATCATCATCATCAGTTGATAAGATCTCTATGGTGTTGTTTGCTCCACTGTAGTGTATGGAATGTCAACTTGACCTACGCAGTGGTGTGTAGACATGGATTGAGTGTATAATGTGCGAATGATAATAAGGGTTCGTGGTGTTGACAAATGTTCTTTTCTCACACTCATGTATGGCTGGAAGTCATCGACACCAACGACTGTGTACCTTTACTAAAGTTTAATTGGACGTACACACTCGACAGCACAGATAGTGACAAATCACAGGTTGGCATAATACATCATGGTACAGTGGATAACTGGTCTTGCAATGTTATGTTACATGGGCACTCATGTAGAATAATATTATAATGGACTGTCAGTAGCCAAGCACCCAGTATTGCCCATATATATATATCAACTGAGTTTACTGACAAAGCACGTCAGATTATAAACAATATCCAAGATGGCTTCTACCTAATCTCGTCTAGCGAAGATTCTTTAACATAAGGTTCAGCACAGTTTTTTCATATAATAATATTGAACCGCTAGCAATGGGTTCTCATGTGTAGCAGTGATCTCTGGACTAAACAAGCGATAATACGGGCATCCCTTTTCTCTTCTTGAAAGTCACTACATGTTTGGTTCCAAGATGGCTTCACTCGTGAGCTGTCACTCACGTTTGGATACAGATAATGAATCTGTCCTAAAGTTAGTCATTCATTAAATCTTCCATTGCTCTGTAGATTTGATCATGAACACTTGACTGCAATCTACAGGATATAGTGCTGCTAGGAATCGAAGTCGTTTTCATCGAGTCAAATATATTCTCTTAGACATTCAAATCGTACCTATCGAAAATGGTGGCTTCGTACGAGAGTTCATAAGAGTGTCTATTATTACCTTGGTATCAGAAATATGATTCTGCCATTCCTTGGCAATACGAATAAACACTGGGGTAAAGCATACACGATAGGTCTAGACGACTATCACTTTCCCCACAAATACTGAGATCACTTTTTCCCCGGCGACAAGCCGACATAGAAGACACAGTCCCTATCAGGACGAAGCCAAATCACACCACACTCTAGCGACACATCCGCCGAATAGCCTTTGACCTCTCTAGAGACAACAGAACATATAGTTCGACTTAGATATGTAAAGATATACAGATATAAGACAGACTCGTCCTACTCAGACAAACAATACACATAAATTCAGGCCATAGATATTCTGAAGCAAGAACAATCTATTACTACCCAAACAAAGAATAAATCGCAGAAAACTGGATTTATCCGCGGAGTTCGATCGAAAGAGCCGACACAACTTTCAAGGGAAGTAACTCAATAATGACTTTTCCTTAAGCACTATTTTGTTTACAAAATATTTGCGAACATAACAAGTATACCAATGTATAATATTGTAAGATATCAAAGACTGCACGTAACAGTCTTACCACACCTCCCGGGAAAAAAAAAATGGAACATTTTTTTTTTTTGAAATACATCTAGGAGCAACGTACAATAGGCTCACAACGCATGAATAATGCGCAGATGAAAATATCAGGAATACCTATAACGCCTAATATGAGGCTAAGTCGACTTATGGAGCGACTGGTGAGAATGTGTCTCATAAACTGAGAGAAATTATTTCTCTACAAGTATATTTTTCCAGGAAGGTGTCATCAAAGTATAATACAATTCTGGCAATTACACAATGCCTAAAAAATTCATATCATCATTTCGTATTAGATATCTTAAATTTATGATTTATGAAGAAACAATCATCAAAGCACAGCGGTGAATAAACATCAATGAACCGCTATGTAGTGATACAATCATTATATTATTAAATTACAAATGTGTATCTATCATGATATAGAAAAGGAACTACTATAGAACTAGACATATCAAGAAGTCTAAGCCCTAATAGTTATGTGGAATCATGTGGGCATCTTGACAGAATGTCTGCCATCACATTATCTGATCCACGAATAGCTCGCACAAAGAAATGAAAAGGTTGAAGAGCAATTGCATATCGAGTAGACCTCGAGCTCTTCAAATTCTTACTCTGTATAGCAGTAAGAGCTTTTTGGTCGGTTTCTACTATGAAATGTGCGCCTAGAAGGAATCTCTGTAGTTTGAGGATCGACCAAACCATAGCTAATAGCTCACGGTCTAAATTCGAATAATTCCTTTCTGCCGCATTAAGTTTTCTGGAAATATACATTACGGGATGCAGAGTTCCAGAGTACTCTTGCATTAGTGCCGCTCCAATCCCAGTGGATGAAGCGTCACTACGAAGAATGAATGTCTTATCTTTAGTGGGTAGCACTAAAATAGGTGGTGTTGAAAACAGTGTTTTAATCTTATCCAGAGAGCATTGGCATTCCTGAGACCAGTGGACCACATTAGGCGAACCTTTCTTTAGAAGTGTTGAGAGAGGTGCCATGATAGAGGATAGATTCTGAATGAATCTGCCATAAAATTGAATAAGACCTAACAGACTTCTCACCTGTTTTTTAGTCTTAGGGATTGAGATGTTAAGTATCTTACTAGTATTATGGTCCTCTGTCTTTAGGAAACCATGACCAACTCGGTGGCCTAGGAAAGAAATTTCGCTAAAACCAATATAGGCTTTAGAGGGTTTCGCTGTCAGGTTGTGCTCACGCAAAGTAGACAGCAATTCATCTAACCCTGAATAGTGATCTTCCCAAGTATCGCTGAAAAGACAGATGTCGTCTAGATATGCAATGACATCTGACCGATAAGATAGGATTCGGCGCATCATGCGTACGAATGTAGCTGGTGCGTTCATAAGACCGAAAGGCATAAAATTCCATTGGAACAAACCTCTAGGTGTTGAAAAAGCCGTGAGAGGTTTGGCGCGTTCAGATAAAGGAACTTGCCAATATCCTTTAGACAAATCAAGTTTAGTGAAAAAATGAGATTTGGAGAGTCGAGTAAGTAGCTCTTCCAGTAAAGGCATAGGTTCGGCATCGAACTTCGTTACTTGATTCAATTTTCGATAGTCAACGCAAAGACGTATGTTATTGTCTTTTTTACGCACAATAACCATCGGCGAAGAATATGCAGAGGTGGATGGTTCGATTATTTTCAAATCTATCATCTCATCCAACTCTTTCTCGACCTGTGCTTGAAAATGTATAGGTATAGGATAAGGTCTAACCCTAATAGGAGTATGGTCAGTTAGAACAATGTCATGTTCAATGACATGCGTTTGTCCAGGGATGTCAGTGAGTACATCCTGAAATGTTTGCAACATAGTTGAAACTTGTCGCTGTTCTCCTAGAGACAAATCAGGAGAGACAGTAACGTTCTTCCATGATTCACTGGAATGAAGTGGGATCATTGGAAGAGGAAGATTTACATCTGAAAAACTTGTTTCCTCATCCTGTATCACGGACAGTGATGAGTAATGACCATGTTGTACTGGAGAATTGTCCGTTGCTTGGAAAATGGGTTGCAAATAATCCGGACGTTCATGGAATTCAGTAAGCATATTGATGTGGAAGGTTTTATGCTTCCCATCAATATCGACAATATAGTCGACATCGGAAATTTTCGATATTATATCGTACGGACCATTCCAAGAAATAAGTAATCTGTTTTCCCTACAAGGTAGTAATACAAATGCTTTGTCACCAGGACAAAGTTGTCGTAAGCATCTCTTCTTATTGGCAAATTGCCTTGCCTTCTGTTTCGCAAATTCAGAAGAAGAAGTTGCTAATTTGCATGCTTCGATAATTTTTTGTCTCAACGCGATGACATATTCGTAGGATGACTTTGTGTCATCGTCAATATTGTCAGATGTAATGAGATCGTGAAGCAACGACATAGGGCCACGCGGACGCGCGCCAAAGACGAGTTCAAAGGGAAAAAATCCTGTATGTTCATTGGGTACCTCTCTGTAAGCGAAGAGGGCCGCAGGTAAAACTCTGTCCCAGTCTTGAGGATGATATTCAGTTATCTTCCCCAGTAAGTTTTTAAGTGTTCTATTAAGGCGTTCGACCATACCATTAGACATTGGATGGTAGATACTACTTAAAGATCTATCTCACCCGTGTGTTACCGGGGCCCGAAAGGGGAGCAAAGAATAGTAACACTGTCCCCTGCCAAGCATGTCGTAGAAGGCGACTAAGGAGGGTTGGGCATGGGGCCGGTTACCCCATCCTGTAAAAAAAAATTTAAACCACAAAAAACTTCAACAAATATGGACAAGTCAAATAAAGAAAATAAAACACAGCCATCCAAGACAGGGGAAGGTCCTCTCGCGGGGAGGCGTATGATGCAACACAGAGAAAGCCGAAAGGAGTCTGTGTTGCTGACTAACCTTCTTTCTTCTAGGAGAACTTCCAGATTTGGCACCTGGAATGTTCGGACATTGAACGAACAAGGGAAAGTGGCACAAGTAGCAGCAGAAATGAGGGAATACAAAATCGAGGTTCTGGGAATGTGTGAAACAAAGTGGAAGGGGGTAGACAGGAAGAAACTCATCACAGGTGAATTGGTGCTGTCCTCAGGACACGAAGACGAAAGTTCACACCACAGTGAAGGGGTAGTTCTTATGTTATCTAAAGAAGCACAGAAAGCACTCATTGAATGGGAAGCTGTGGGACCCAGAATAATAACAGCTATTTTCAAAACAGCTAAAAAGAAAATTCATGTCAATGTCATCCAATGTTATGCACCAACTAATGACAAAGAAGAGTCTGTGAAAGAAGCATTTTATACTAAACTACAGGAAATTATGGATAAAGTAAAAAGAAGAGACATCACAATTTTGATGGGTGACATGAATGCAAAGATAGGTACAGTCAATACTGGATTTGAAGAAGTCATGGGAAAACATGGGCTAGGAGTAATGAATGAAAATGGAGAACTATTCGCAAACTTCTGTGCTTCAAATCAACTGGCTATAGGAGGAAGCATGTTTCCACATAAGAGAATACACAAGGCAACATGGATATCACCAGACCATAGAACAGAAAATCAGATCGATCATATATGCATAAAGAAGAAGTTTAGATCATCATTGCAGGATGTAAAGGTATATAGAGGAGCAGATGTGGCATCAGATCACCATCTTCTGATAGCCAAAGTAAAAATGAAACTCAAGAGATATGCAACAATGCAAAATTATAGACAACAGTTTAATGTAGGACAGCTAAGAAATCAAGAAACAAGAGACAAATTTGCGGTCACAGTATCCAACAAATTCCAAGTGCTCCAACAGTTGGAAGATGTAGAGAATACAGAAGACTATTGGCAGCAGGTCAAAACGGTATGGAAGGAGACATGTGAAGAAATACTGGGGAAAAGGGAAAGACAACAAAAAGCATGGATAACAACAGAAACCATCAATAAGATAAAAGATAGAAAAAAACAAGAAAGCAGAGTTAAACACAAGCAAAACCAGAAGTTCCAAAGCCAAGGCTCAAGAAGTGTACACAGAAGCAAACAAAGAAGTAAAAAGAAGTATCAAAAGAGACAAGAGGAAGTATATTGAGGAGTTGGCAAGAGAGGCAGAAGATGCTGCAGCCAAAGGAAATATGAGAGAACTGTATAGCAGCACAAAGAAGCTAACAGGGAAATACAAGCAAACAAGTTGCCTCATAAAAGATAAGAATGGGAAACTGCTCAGCAATATACAAGAGCAAATGAAGAGGTGGACAGAATATTTTGGGGACCTTCTCAATAGACCAGCTCCACAAAACCCGCCGGACATCCAGCCAGCAGAAGAAGAGCTACAAATTAACGGTGAAAGACCAACGAAGGAAGAAATAAAGAAAGCCATAAAGCTTCTAAGAGATGGAAAAGCGTCTGGACCTGATGGCATTCCAGCAGAGGCCATCAAAGCAGATATCGACACGGCTACAGAGATGTTATATAAATTACTTGGTAAAGTCTGGGAAAAAGAAGAGATACCAGCAGAATGGAAGGAAGGATATCTGGTTAAGTTGCCTAAGAAGGGAAATCTACAAGAGTGCACAAATTATAGAGGAATAATGTTACTATCAGTGCCAGGAAAGGTATTGAACAGGATTATCCTTGAGAGATTAAAGGAGTCCATAGACAAGAAATTGAGAGATGAACAAGCAGGTTTTCGACAAAACAGATCATGTACAGACCAGATAGCCACTTTGAGAATAATAGTTGAACAAAGTCTGGAATGGAATTCACCACTATACATCGGATTTGTGGACTACGAAAAAGCATTTGACAGTGTGGACAGAGAATCACTTTGGAAATTGATGAGGCATTATGGAGTTCCCCTGAAAATCATTAATTTAATAAAGAAAACCTATGAAGACATGACGTGCAGAGTTCTTCATGAAGGACAGCTTACAGAACCATTTGGGATAAGAACAGGAGTGCGACAGGGATGCCTCTTGTCTCCATTTCTTTTCTTGCTGGCAATAGATTGGGTTATGAGATCATCGACAACACACAACAGAAATGGAATCCAGTGGACTCTGACTAAGCAGTTGGATGATCTGGATTTTGCTGATGATTTGGCTCTCCTGTCCCATAACCGTAATCAGATGCAGAAGTCCCATAACCGTAATCAGATGCAGGACAAATTGAAAACACTCGATGAGAGGTCACAGCAATTGGGTCTGAAAATACACAGGGAAAAGACAAAAATAATGCGAATAAATGCAGGTAATGAAAACAGGGTTGAACTTGAAGAAACGCCAATACAAGATGTAGAATCATACACATATCTTGGCAGTAATATAGACAAAGTTGGAGGGACAGACAGCGATATCAAAATAAGAATACAAAAAGCAAGAGGAGCTTTCATTGCATTGGGAAATATATGGAGATCAAGAGAAATAGGATCCAACACGAAAATAAGAATCTTCAACTCAAATGTGAAGTCAGTCCTATTGTATGGCTCGGAGACATGGAGAACAACAAAGACAACAACCAAAAAGCTACAGACTTTCATAAATGGGTGCTTGCGTAGAATAGAGGGATTAAAATGGTATGACAAGGTTACCAATGTGGAACTGATGACAAGAACTTGACAAGTGCCAGTGGAACAAGAGATGAGAAGAAGACGATGGCGATGGATAGGACACACACTGAGGAAACCTGTTGATAGCATTACAAGGCAGTCCTTGTTCTGGAATCCCCAGGGCAAGAGAGGCAGAGGAAGACCAAGAAGTACATGGAGAAGAGAGTTGGAAACAGAGGCGAAAATGATGAGGAGAACATGGAAAGAACTTGAGATGATGGCACGTGACAGGAGGACTTGGCATGTGTTTGTTGAAGGCCTATGCTCCTTTGGGAGTGGAGGGTTATGAATGAATGAAAGATCTATCTATCTGCAGAGTAGACATTACTTGAGACATGGTATCTGATATTAGTTGGGTGCCATGATCTGACAATATCTCTCCGGGGAACCCCAGACGAGAAAATATAAGCCAAAGAGCATCTGCAATATCAGCAGTAGTAATGCTCTTCAGAGGAATAGCCTCTGGCCAACGTGTGCACATATCAACACACGTCAAGATAAACTGATGTCCTCTGGCAGACTTGATCTTAAATGGACCAATAATGTCTATGGCCATTTTTTGAAACGGCCGAATAGGAATGTCCGCCGCCTGAATGGGTGCAGCATGCCGTGGACCTTTGGATTTAACTTCCTGACATACTTTACAAGATCGACAATAAATCCGTATGTCCTTGTTTACCAATGGCCAAAAGAAAGCCGCAAGGACTCTTGACTTAGTACGGGAAAAACCCATGTGTCCAGCACACTGAGAGTCGTGAGCGTGCTGCAAAATTTTAACTCTCAAATTCTTGGGAACCAGGATTTGAGAATGACTTGACGTAATGGAGTCTTGAACCATACGTACAAGTACGCCATTCTTCTTTGTAATCCACGATTTACGACTTGTGTCTTTATTCGGATCACCTTTAGTTGCAAGAATGAAGAATTTCTTCAGAGTGGGATCATCTTCTTGCTGTTTTATAAAACGAGTCACGAGAAATTACCAAGGGATTATCTTGGTTATGCACTTCATTATCTTCAGTAGATGAAGTTTGAGGCATATTAAGAGCCTGAGCTCTAGTGACTACAGCGTTAGCAATCTGCATGTTTTGCCTTTCCCACGTGGAAATTCGTTGCGGAGTGCATTCTCTGACTCCGTGAATGCGACCGATGATGAGGTCAGCGATCGGATTCGGAAGAAGACATGCGTGTACATCTCCTGTAAAGAAAGGAGTAGCAATCCTAATGATAGCAGTAGAGTATTTCTCTAATGTGCCGCCAAATGTTACACATTTGACTACTTGTCCAGTGGCACGGGAAGGATCTACGAGTGACTGCCTAACACCAATTGTGGTGCATCCAGAATCAAATAGCACAGAGACTGGATTGTTATTCACTAAACCCTTATGTAAGACAAGAGAACCTCTTCCATCATGCGCGACTGATGCCGGAAGAGCAGGAAGAGGATGGCCACAGCTTAAAGTAGACACTGTGGTTGGCTCAAATAACGTTTTGCATTGGGGGCACTGAGATGCTCTCCCAAAATCAAAAGCGGCACATGCCATATTACTAGCATCATTATTATCTTTACTCTGTTTATAGGCTTCATGGGATTCTTGTTGTACAGAGTTTGCCTGAAAATGTGGTTTATGTCTTTTGTTTTGAGATCTACCTCGGTTATTATCACCTCTGTAGTTATTGTTACCTCTATTGTAACCCCTATTTGGGTTTGAGTCATAGTTCCCTTGGTTACCATTATCATATTCATTATAATGAGTATCTCTGTAATTATGATCTTGTTGACTCCAAGACGGATAACCCTGATAGTTTCTATAATTACTTCCTCTACGGAAATTCCTATAATTATGACCACCCCTGTGTCGAGAGCTATCAGCTCGTCTCCAGTTCTTTGAAGAAGAACCCTGAAATGATTGGTTACCTTGGTTTTGATAACTATTATGGTTACCTCTTTTATCAAATCTGTTTTGAGGTCCCTGAAATCTGTGTGAATAATTGGGATTGTATGGTGTTGCTGAAGCAACTGGCATACTCTCCTTAATCTTAGTGTTGCCAAAAGTCACGTCGGGGTGTGCAGTGACATATTGGGAACAATATTCTTCCATTTCTTTTAGAGATTTGGGTTTACGCTCATGTATAAATTCAAGGAAAGGTTTGTTCACACATGACATAATCTTATCTCTGAGCAACAAATCCATAAGTCCTTCATACGTTTTTTTCTGTTTTGGAAAGCTCAATCCAACGATCAACTGTGAGACGTGCCTTTGCAGTGAATTCTGAGAATTCTACACCCGTCTCAGGCACCATCGTTTTAAATAAAAGGCGATAGCCTTCCTCACTTAGCTGATATTTTTTTATCAAAGCCGCCCTAATGACATCATAATTATCCTTATCTGCTTCTCCTACAAGGCATAATCTAGTCAAAGATTCACCTTTCAAGTTTTCTGATAATTGATTAGCGTATTGTGATTTATCCACATTATGTGTACGACAAGAACGTTCAAATCTATCCAGCCAGAATGTAATATCGTCACTGGACTGATTGAACGGTGGAACCTTAACCATGTAAGTAGAAGGTCTACCATTACCACTAGATGCCTGATTAACATTACTCATACTTGTCAATCTCAATTTCTCTAACTCAAATTCATGTTCTCTTATTGCTTTTTTCTCTTCAGCATCTAATCTTTTTTGTTCAGCATCCCTGTCTAATCTTTTTTGTTCAGCTTCCCTGTCTAATCTTTTTTGTTCAGCTTCCCTGTCTAATCTTTTTTGTTCAGCTTCACTGTCTAATCTTTTTTGTTCAGCTTCCCTGTCTAATCTTTTTTGTTCAGCTTCACTGTCTAATCTTTTTTGTTCAGCTTCACTGTCTAATCTTTTTTGTTCCGCAGCAGCTTCTCTTTCTAATTTTTTTTGTTCAGCTTCAAATCTCCTTTCCTCCACCTGCATCTGCAATTTCTTTTGTTCAGCCGCAGCCTCAGCTTCTCTTTCTAATCTTTTCTCTTCCGCCATAGCTTTTTTTTCTTCTGCAGCTAATGCTTTGTCATATTGAGCAACAGCCCATTGTTCTAATTGTTGACCAGTCTTATCAAGGGCTTTCCCTTGTGTAATGAAGTATTCTAATGTAGACATGATGTCTAACAATAATACTAATCACCTGAACCAATAATAATACCACAAGTTCTCAATGACTTGATTAATCAGTATACTATCCCAATATCTGTGGGTCACAAGCCTTTAATAAGGTCTTGTATAATAGTAACAATAATCAGGTACTGGTTTATACCATAATCCAAGTGCAGTGCACAGGCAATTGTGTCTTATGAAATATACCTATATAAAACATATGTCAACCAACAGAATACATAAAGTACAAATAGGACTGACAATACAAGAACGTTTGCAGAAATCAAAATAAATCAAATAGGGAAATCAATGAAAATAATCACTGAATCTGCAAAGAATAACAACACAAATGACGTCACAATATATGAATATAAATTGTGAATAGAACTGAAAGATAGAAAAGGTTAGACCAACAAATTACAAACAAATCAAAACAAAACTAAAGAACAAAGAAATATTACAAAAATAACAATAATTACAGACTTCACAGCTAACACAAAAGCAACAGTTGTCGCAGCAAATTTTCAATCAAGAAAATTGCACCTATAGAAAACGCCCACAACGGACCCTCTATGACGTGGGATATTCTGTTGTGAGGACGCCGCCCAACCTTAAACACAACCCGCTGACATAGAAACTAACATACTATACAAACAAATAACATGTAAACATAAATATATATAAATTATGTGTATGATAGTATGTGTTGCAAAATAGGCTCAGTTTTACAGTAATGGCAAAGTTATTTTTATGAAAATAAACAAACTGCCACTTTATTCAATTAAACATTCTGGCCTTAAATATTAAAGTTCATATACAGAAAACAAGAAGATCCATCGATGAAAATAGGACTTCTTAGTTCACTAATACTGTCTTCCTGTTAATATTGACAAGAATTGATCCAACTGTTCTGTGAAACTCTGTAATGTCTAATGTAAAAATGTCAACAACGCTGACCTACATACTGCATTCACCTGACAGGTCACGTGACAAAGTGTTGACAAATAGCAAACCAATACTGCAAGTGTGTCGTATCAGCCACAGGAAACGGTCTGGTATCGGTACTCTGTTGACTTCTGAACTTCTGCGAGGTCAAACCCAGAAAGCTGGTCCACCAGTTGATAAAGTTATTTTATTCCCGTTAATGATATCCACCAAAAGGATAAATATAAGTGGATGGAAACAGACATCATCATCATCAGTTGATAAGATCTCTATGGTGTTGTTTGCTCCACTGTAGTGTATGGAATGTCAACTTGACCTACGCAGTGGTGTGTAGACATGGATTGAGTGTATAATGTGCGAATGATAATAAGGGTTCGTGGTGTTGACAAATGTTCTTTTCTCACACTCATGTATGGCTGGAAGTCATCGACACCAACGACTGTGTACCTTTACTAAAGTTTAATTGGACGTACACACTCGACAGCACAGATAGTGACAAATCACAGGTTGGCATAATACATCATGGTACAGTGGATAACTGGTCTTGCAATGTTATGTTACATGGGCACTCATGTAGAATAATATTATAATGGACTGTCAGTAGCCAAGCACCCAGTATTGCCCATATATATATATCAACTGAGTTTACTGACAAAGCACGTCAGATTATAAACAATATCCAAGATGGCTTCTACCTAATCTCGTCTAGCGAAGATTCTTTAACATAAGGTTCAGCACAGTTTTTTCATATAATAATATTGAACCGCTAGCAATGGGTTCTCATGTGTAGCAGTGATCTCTGGACTAAACAAGCGATAATACGGGCATCCCTTTTCTCTTCTTGAAAGTCACTACATGTTTGGTTCCAAGATGGTTTCACTCGTGAGCTGTCACTCACGTTTGGATACAGATAATGAATCTGTCCTAAAGTTAGTCATTCATTAAATCTTCCATTGCTCTGTAGATTTGATCATGAACACTTGACTGCAATCTACAGGATATAGTGCTGCTAGGAATCGAAGTCGTTTTCATCGAGTCAAATATATTCTCTTAGACATTCAAATCGTACCTATCGAAAATGGTGGCTTCGTACGAGAGTTCATAAGAGTGTATATTATTACCTTGGTATCAGAAATATGATTCTGCCATTCCTTGGCAATACGAATAAACACTGGGGTAAAGCATACACGATAGGTCTAGACGACTATCACTTTCCCCACAAATACTGAGATCACTTTTTCCCCGGCGACAAGCCGACATAGAAGACACAGTCCCTATCAGGACGAAGCCAAATCACACCACACTCTAGCGACACATCCGCCGAATAGCCTTTGACCTCTCTAGAGACAACAGAACATATAGTTCGACTTAGATATGTAAAGATATACAGATATAAGACAGACTCGTCCTACTCAGACAAACAATACACATAAATTCAGGCCATAGATATTCTGAAGCAAGAACAATCTATTACTACCCAAACAAAGAATAAATCGCAGAAAACTGGATTTATCCGCGGAGTTCGATCGAAAGAGCCGACACAACTTTCAAGGGAAGTAACTCAATAATGACTTTTCCTTAAGCACTATTTTGTTTACAAAATATTTGCGAACATAACAAGTATACCAATGTATAATATTGTAAGATATCAAAGACTGCACGTAACAGTATCGTCACACTCCAGTCTACCCATGTGGTAAATGGATGCCTGACTCTGCTCTTGGGTATGGAAAAGCAAAGGCTGCGAGGAAGGGAACCAGTCACTTATACACATGAATCAGAGAACAAGTATATACTGGTTTCCAAAATCTCACTCTTCTCTCTCTCTCTCCCCCCCCCCCAAAAAAAAAAACCTAAGTAAGTGCTTTAAAACTACCTTTTCCGTCACCCAAGGCACAAGCCGCCCCTTGTCCGATGTGTTGTATTGTAACATTGGATGTGTGAGAAAGGTACAACATGTGTGCTGGTACGTGTAGTAGTCTACATGTATGGTAAAAGGTCTTTAAAATTGACACAGTTACTCATAAAGCAACCAACAACTCAAGAGTACAGCCCCATGCAACACTGTAATGAAATGTGTTCTCAACATTGGAGTTGACATATGAATGTAGATAGAGCAGTGTTCCACTCAACACGTGTGATACCGTGGAGCAGTGATTTTCAACTGGTTTGCCGCGAAGGGTCCGCAGGTGTGCCGCGACGGATCCGTAGATATCCCGCGAGAGATTTGGAAGAAGGTAGGGGAAAAAAATCGAGACAAGACGAACTGTATATTTTTCATAAAAGGTCGATAAGAATAAAAACAGTAACAGTGTAATAATAAATACAAAAAGTTATCATAGTAAAATTATAAGAACTTGCGTCCCTGTTGTTCCAGATCTTAAAATAACTATGTAATGTACTTTTACAACCCCACCTTTCAACCTTGTTGAGCCACCATTCATTGAAGTAACCTCCCCTTGTAACGATAGATAACCTTATCACATTCAAACATGATCAAGACAATCATTACAAGGGGAGGTCACTATAATACACCTGTCTACAGAGAACCTTTCCCCACATTTTTGTTTGTTATTTCTGTTTCGCTGTATTTAGTTTGTTATGTCTGAATTTAGTTTATTGTTATCAATGAGATGCCTTCATTTCAAAATCAGTAGTTTCTGAGCTCCATAAAATACTGGATGGGACAATCAAAATGATTAACTACATCAAGAACAGGCCATTTAAATCGAGGATCTATTCAGCACTGTGTTCTGTCATGGAAATTCCTACTGCACACAGTATT
The DNA here is from genome assembly GCA_024509875.1 of Oreohelix idahoensis. Classification (NCBI taxonomy): domain Eukaryota; kingdom Metazoa; phylum Mollusca; class Gastropoda; order Stylommatophora; family Oreohelicidae; genus Oreohelix; species Oreohelix idahoensis. The sequence continues at coordinate 62,746 of JAMPIV010008133.1, read as the reverse complement.
TATATGAATAGAATTTTTTTTTAAAACTATGAAATACAGATCAACATTATTTTTAAAATTTTTTTAAAAAGATTGATTATTATTTTAGCTATTGAAGTTTTAAACACAATTTTAATACTCGTTTTTTTTTAAATGATAAAATATCTCCTTAAAAAATTTATAGTGTGCCGTGACAATGTTAGCGTCTTGTTCAATGTGCCGTGAGTTGAAAACGGTTGAAAACCACTGCCGTAGAGAGATAGATTAAATAACGTTCCTTAACATTAATAGTTAGCGTATGACACATAGGCACGTTGCTATCAGGTAACTAAACACTGAACTATTGAAACTATCAGGTACCCAAACACTGAACTATTGAAACTATCTGGTAACTGAACACTGAACCATTGAAAATGTCAGGTAACTAACTATACATCGAACTATTGAAACTATCAGGTAACTAAACACTGAACTATAATATAAATACAGGGCAAAAATATAAATTAAATAGATCCAAGCGCCACGTGGCACTTGCTTGTGTGAGATCTGGCAGCCATCTGGATAGACATAATTTAAGTGGTGATTTCCTTTGTAGTTTGATGTAAGTATTAGATTATTGCAGTTAATATTAAGTATTAGGGGACTATTTAACTATTGCGTTAAATATTTGTATAAGTTAGGAATTGTAGTGAGAAAAAAATATACATTGAACTATCGAAACTATCCGGTAACTAAACACTGAAATATTGAAACTATCAGGTAACTAAACACTGAGCTATTGAAACTATTAGGTAACTAAACACTGAACTATTGAACCTATGAGGTTACTAAACACTGAACTATTGAAACTATCAGGTAACTAAACACTGAACTATTGAAACTATCAGGTAACTAAACACTGAAATATTGAAACTATCAGGTAACTAAACACTGAACTATTGAGACTATCAGGTTACTAAACACCGAACTATTGAAACTATCAGGTAACTAAACACTGAACTATTGAAACTATCAGGTAACTAAACATACCATTCGACTTCCGACTTCTGAAGCGGACAGACGTATTTTTCTAACCTCAAAGTACACAAGGCTGATATGTACTTTTTAGGATGAGACACAGTGGAGAAATTCATCGAACTACTCACGTTTTCAGATAAGTTGATACATTTTTTATCTATCTTTAGTATTAGCTTATTGCAGTTAGTTTTAAGTGACTAGGTAATTGTTAGACAGAGAATCACTTTGGAAATTGATGAGGCATTATGGAGTTCCCCTGAAGATCATAAATTTAATAAAGAAAACATATGAAGGCATGACATGCAAAGTTCTTCACGAAGGGCAGTTTACGGAACCGTTTGGTATAAGCACAGTGTTATGGCTGGTTTTGCTCTGGCAGTTGGTTAACCTTTTTTACTGTCCTTACACAAATCTGTTCTTAATAAAACAGTGTTCATTCTTTCTGGCCATGTCTTGAGTTTGTTCTTATATTATTATGACTTGGTTTCTGTCGAGCAATCGTGCTTAACTAAAGGTTGCGAATGCGGAGTTAAGACTGTCCAAACTTCAATAATGGTAGATATTCGACAAGTCCATAGGTGGTTCGAGTCCACATAAAATACGTTTTATTTGACAGTATTCAATCCACGAGACATGATATGAATTAAGCATACATTAAGTTCAAGCATTTATATAAACAGCGTCTCCTGTCCTTATTCCATTAATCGTCACAACGTCTGGATATTTACTCGCGATTACGTATGTCGGTAATCTGGTAATGAATAACCAAAGTTGATCGATCTTTACAATCTGGATACTAATAATTATAATAATATACTCCCTGCGACTATTCTGGTACTGAAGAATTAGTCATCCATAAAAATGAGACGTTACATATATCCATATCAATTCGGCAGACCCTAGTGCCACATCATCTTGAAAGCTTCTACACCATTACTATTATACACGGGAGTGTTGAAATTCGCGTCTCGCAAGGACGGAATATAAATTACAAAGGGTACACTTATAGTGTCGTCACGTGTTAGCATAACAACGCAACACGTCATCATAAAACTAAGCAATTCCATTCGTTCGCGTTCAATTACCATGAAGCGCGAACCCTAATATTTATCAATAGCATTTTAAACCCTTCAATGCGTAAACTTAAAAAGAGCTCACTATCAAAGTTGCTAACATCATAGCACTTACCGTAACATTCCCCTGACCGAGGGGGGTAAAAAAAAATCTATTCTATAGATTTTTTTTCTCAAAAATATTTTTAAAAATTATCGACAAACGACTCACGATGCTTTTGTTAAATATTGTCGGAGGTCGTAGTCAAATATAGTAACTGTCATAAAATACATTACAATATAATAAGTCAACTAAAGAAATGTCAACTGTCAGCTAACCTACTAAATAATTATATATGTAACTAAACTTATGTTATATTTAATCAATGTGTGTTGTGTTAATCAACATTATGATCTAAAACTAATTAACTATAAACTAAATGTAATGTGAGAAGAACGTTATAGAATAAAATCTAATTAAATAAATGAAAGTATCGTGTCATTGTTACTAACATTCAAGAAAAGAAAAATGACGAATGTATGAAGAGAAAAAAAAAAAAAAGTTAGTTGCTTATCCTTTACAGGACGTGGCAATCAACCCCAGCTTTTATTGGCTGTTTGTGATTTTTCTAGGCAATTTTTTTCATTCAGTAGTTTGCCATTGCTTTCTGAACGGTACGGCGCTTATACCATTGTTAAAAATCCACACAAAGCGATCTGCTACCAAACCGCCTGCAGCAGGTCTAGAACCTGGTATATCTGGATTATGAAACTGCGTTCATATCCATTAGGCCACAGACGCCGACTTATGAAGAGATAGTGATAAGAAATTAATATATTAGAATAGAATATGTGTGTGTTAAGAGAAATCACATAACTATGTCTAACTAACTTAATCTATCAATTCATTAAGAAGAAATGCATATTATTAAATATCATCATTAACGTAAGTAATTAATCAATAGATACTTTACTACAGTAGCTACCTTAATTAATTGTGTGATACTGTATGTGTCGAAATTCTTTTCTCTTTCTTTAATCACAATAAATTAATAAAATAGTTAGTGTCAATTTCGATCAATAAGCCGTGCGAATTCTATCCACGTATGTAATGTTCGTTTACCAATACTTCATGCAGCTATAGATGATCCTCAGTTCAAATGACAGTACTTGAAAGTATGTATAAGTATGTTAGATCCTGTTTTCAATCGTAATTTTGATAGAAGAATGTTGAAATCTCGCTTGTATCTTGATAGAAGCATGTTTGAATTTCACTCGAGCCATCTATGCGAACGAATTTGATGTCGTCATGCGACTATTTGAAAAGTACCATTGTTTTCTGAAAGTTTCAATAGTGATTTGCTTTCATTCATTTGATTCATGATCAATCACGTAAGTCCAGTAAATCCGAAATTCAATAATGAAATGTTCCACTGTCTGTGAACGACTCAATGTCTTTGCATAGTGTAAGTTGTAAGTTTGACATAACTTGTATAATGCTGAATAACGTCTAGTATCAACAGAGTTTCAGTTCTTTGAGTTCTTAATTTTCTTCATTTAACGATGACGGATGTCTTGAAAGTGAGTCTGCCATAACGTTTTTCGTAAACTTGACTTGCACCGAACGTAATCTGGATCAGACAGCATACTTGAATGTAACAGTAGATTGTACTACTGTCACCAGGGATAAGAATTTGGATATCATCTCAAGACGTGTGATGTCCCAAGGAGACCTTGACATATGAAATCGTAAATTCGACATATTCCCCGATCTTGAAATAGTTTCAAACGTAAAATTGGTTATGACGTACACCAATATCGACGTAGAAATTGACTGCATCATCATGTGACGTATTCTTTCCAGAACGTTGTCTCCATTACAGCTGCTCTGAACGCATCACGATTCTTGGCAAGTCGACCTGCATCAGCCAAAGACAAGTTCAGACTCTCTGTGATGTCCTGGGTCCACCGTCGTCTAAGTCGACCCCTTCCCCTTTTTCCAGGGACAATGCCTTCCATCACTGTTTTTTCCAGACTATTATGTCTTTTTATATGACCGAAAAATTTCAGCTTCCTTATTGTGATGGTATTTAGGAGCCAATGTTCCTGTACGTTTAGTGAGTGCAGTACTTCTCTGTTGGTCTTTTTTCTGTCCAGGGTATTCTCAACATCCTTCTGTAGCATTTCATATCGAATGATGTAATCTTTTTTGCAACTGTTTTATTGGGTGTCCAAGTCTTGCAGCCGTATGTTGCTACTGGGAATATACATGCTCTGATCAGTTGTAACTTTGTTTCTTTGCTTGTGCCTTGCCATAGGTTTTTCATCTGTATTAATTTATGTGAAGCAATTGCAAGTCTTCTTTTAATTTCTACTGAACAGTCGCCAGAGCTGTTGATGATTGATCCTAAGTATTGGAATTCATTAACACTTTCCAGTTCTTTGTTATCAATTTCAATTTCTGGTTTGGTCTTTACTTTGTCTGTTGTCAATACTTTGGTCTTCTTGGTGTTTAGGTATAGATTCTGGGCCTCGCTGTGTTTTCTGGTGGACAGAATTAATTGTTCAAGTCATTCTGGGTTGGTCGATAGGAGGACTGTGTCGTCAGCATATCTGATTTCCGGGATCTGGTACCCGCCGATGTTAAATGAGTCAAACTCTGTGTGTTCTTGGTCATCTCTTACGTTTCTCATGATATTCTCGGCATAGATGTTAAACATGTAAGGGGAAAGGGTACAGCCTTGTCTTACTCCTTTCTGTACTTCAAACCATTCTGATGTTTCCCCCTCTATTCTTACGGCTGCCTGTTGTTCTTGGTACAGCAGTGCTATGAGTTGTATAAGGTGGTTTGGAAATCCCATATTTTTCATAATAGCCCATAACTGCTGATGTTGTACACAATCAAAAGCTTTGGTGTAATCAATGAAACAAGTATGTAGGTCAACGTTGAATTCTCTACACTTTTCTATAATGATCCTCATGTTGAATATATGATCTCTAGTGCCTCTACTAAAATGACTGCATCTGACGAAAAAAAGAAGACCTGGTAAAATCGGTTAACCTCAAAATAGGAAGTTTAACAAAATTTTCCTAACAATTTAATGAAAGTTGTATTGCAAGTAGCAGTCCACGTGCCATTCATAGGCATATCTATCCTGAAAAGTGAAGACAATACACTAGCTCATGCTGCATTGGCTGAACATGAGTAGAACCGTCAACGACATTACTGTCTAACGTAGGCATGCGAAAAATCAACGTGAAGACAAATATACTAAGTATCATAGTAGAGAAGACAACAAAATATTATATAAAAGAAAAGTTCACATTAATCCACCTATGTAGGAATAGATGGCTAAGAAAGAAAAGGAATGATGACTGACTATGCTGAGTCATCAACGACATGAGGTGATAACACCAAGTGTCAATAGGCTAATATCTGCGCGAAGCAGAATTAGGTACCATCTGTAAATGGAGAGAATGGTGATGAAAACATACACCATTGTCACGCTCGACAACCATACGAGCATCCCTATTGTTACAGAATGTAACCAACGCCTCACTATTCTGACCATTGAATGAAGGCAGAAGACGAAAAAACTTAACGTTTGCAGTATAATTGAAGAAATTCCCAAGTGCCTGCTATGTAGTACCTTGTGGCAGATTACGCACTAGAATGGTGCGAGAACATGCACCTTTTACAATATAGGTAGTCTCATTGTCACGAAACTGTGAACAATGAAGATGCGTATTTCTAGTTATATCAGAAGAATTGACTTTTCCCTTTCCCGTATACGTAGTATTCTTGTTAGCTGATGTATCATCCTGATTGAATTTAGGATGACACCTGTAAGTATATGAGGCAGTAGATTTTCTGCATGTTGGAGACACTTCCTTGCTGTGCAAAGTAAAAACTTTGCTGACAGATTTATTTATCTTCATTTTATTGTCCGAGGTCATCCGGATTTTAACACCATTACTCTTGTTAGGAACATCCTTTCCTCTGCTGACAACGTCAACAGTTTTATTAGAATCAGTTGTAGCCTGATCCTGTCGCCAACATTTATTTTCTGAATTGACAGTGTTATTCTGCCGAGGAAAGGTATATCTCCCTCGGAATGATATTTTTATTTTGTTGGGTTGTGCTGAGATGGTCTTAGCACATGGAGCACCCTTAGTATGTCGCACAATAGATTTATTATATCTGATGTTGGACAATATCTTCTTGTCCAATACCACATCCAGCAGACCATCAACCCCCTTCCTTAATTTATTACCTGCAGAAGTAAGTACTGCAATCTCTTGCCTCTGCTTCTTATTTATTTTATTTAGGTTAGTAGTTAACTTCCTCTCATTAACAAGTAAGGAATAAACTGCATTCAGCTTAGTTGAAAGTTCATCGATCCGCTGTTGCATTCTCTTTTCTAGTTCAGAATATTTATTATTCTCCTTAAGGAGCAATGTATCCAGGTTAGCAAAATTTTCATTAGTCAATTTTGTCTATTGACTGAGAAGATATATAAATTTATGATTCTCAAGTTCAATTTTTTTTCATCTTATTCTCCAATTGAATGTAAGAACTCTTCATATCACGAATCATTACCTCTTGTGTATCAACCTTTAATTTCAATGGTGGAACTTCAGATTTCAGCTCCTGAATCTGAGCCATGTGTGTATAATCTGCACTTAAAGCAGTATCAACCTTATTTAATTCAATATCAAAATTTTTCTCGTCAAAATTCTCTACATCTACTAAATCTGGTTGTATGGTATGCTCCTCCAGTGCAAATATTATTTTAGTTTCTTCTAATCCTTCAATAAGCCTCACTTCAGCTTCAAATTCTTCATCACTATACATTTTTTCCCCTTTGTCACTAAATTTCTCATAGCCACCTTTTCCAAGGCATATGATTTTAATATGTCACCTTCCATATTACACTGTCGTCCAATCCTCACAAAATACTCTAAATTAAACATAATATATATATATATATATATATATATATATATATATATATGTGACTCACTTAGTCAATATGAATCTTATTCACCAATAAAAATCTGTCCACCAATTATATATGTGCCTATTGGCTAACTTAGTACTCTGACTATAACAGTGTACTAAGTACCCTTCAATATGCCTATTATATTCAAGGCAAGATATAAATTTATAGTTATTTATCAATATATTATACCATCATGCCTTAGTCTTGATGAACAACCAATAGTGAGTTGGACTACTAGTGCAAATTGTTGCAATCATGCCATCAAGTCCCTTTTTTTTCAAAATTAATCAAAATATTTATATCATTTTATTACCTAATTAATTTACATTATTATTATTATATTATCACTTTTTAAAATTAATAAATACAAGACAAACAGTCAACTAAAGTTTTACAAGACACTAGCACATCACAATTGACAAATGCAAACGTAACACTGATTATATGAAACAAGGAGAAAATCGGAAGTAGGGTCAAGGTAAAACCAAATCTAGGTTAAAAAACGTACACTGAAAATGGTGACGTCACAATGGACTCATAGACGAACGTTACAATATATATTCATAAATAAAAGATAGTCAGATTAGAATGAACAGGATAGTTAACAAACAAGTTACAAAATGAATAAAATTGAAACTTAGTACAGAAAAATACACCAGATATTACATAACTCTACAACTAACAAATAATATTGAATTTATGCAATTACAAGCAGAGTGTGCCCACAGTTAATTTTTTTTTTTTTTGGGGGGGGGGGGGGTCTCTTGTACAGAAATTGCAACAATTCAATAATCCCTAAGAAAAATCAGAATATCTGCGGTCTGCTGACGCTGACATAACAGTTATTCTGATTCCCTGCCAACCAAACCCGCTTATATAAATAACAAACAGACAATTAACGACAAATGGGACAAATAACAATTAATTGCAGATAAACATGCCCAAATAAAATCAAGTGGACTACTATTAGCTTTATGAACCGACAAAGGTTTCAAAGGTTACTTATATTTTTGTGCCCAGTGATATTCTTCGGTTAATGCTAGTATGCACCAACGGCCAAATAAGTACGGTGAGCTGAACTTCATAGTTTGACGGGGTTTCGTCTTGATGTATTCCTTGCATCGAAACTGGTTGCAGGATATTAGGTTCGACATTCATAAGAACTGCTAACGGCTGCCATTGACTTTGACCGAAAGGGTGATGACGTAAATTTGACCTCTAGTCGTCATGCGCAATATGTCATAAAGTCACGTGAGCGCATTGTAATTGTAAACAGTCTTGTTGTGATGAAACTTGTCACTCTAGATCTAACCTGATGAAGAAAAAAAATTTTCGTATCCCCAAGTTCGCCGCCACTTTGTTATGGCTGGTTTTGCTATGGCAGTTGGTTAACCTTTTTTACTGTCCTTACACAAATCTGTTCTTAATAAAACAGTGTTCATTCTTTCTGGCCATGTCTTGAGTTTGTTCTTATATTATTGTGACTTGGTTTCTGTCGAGCAATCGTGCTTAACTAAAGGTTGCGAATGCGGAGTTAAGACTGTCCAAACTTCAATAATGGTAGATATTCGACAAGTCCATAGGTGGTTCGAGTCCACATAAAATACGTTTTATTTGACAGTATTCAATCCACGAGACATGATATGAATTAAGCATACATTAAGTTCAAGCATATCTAAACAGCGTCTTCTGTCCTTATTCCATTAATCGTCACAACGTCTGGATATTTACTCGTGATTCTGTATGTCGGTAATCCGGTACTGAATAACCAAAGTTGATCGATCTTTACAATCTGGATACTAATAATTATAATAATATACTCCCTGCGACTATTCTGGTACTGAAGAATTAGTCATCCATAAAAATGAGACGTTACATATATCCATATCAATTCGGCAGACCCTAGTGCCACATCATCTTGAAAGCTTCTACACCATTACTATTATACACGGGGTGTTGAAATTCGCGTCTCGCAAGGACGGAATATAAATTACAAAGGGTACACTTATAGTGTCGTCACGTGTTAGCATAACAACGCAACACGTCATCATAAAACTAAGCAATTCCATCCGTTCGCGTTCAATTACCGTGAAGCGCGAACCCTAATATTTATCAATAGCATTTTAAACCCTTCAATGCGTAAACTTGAAAAGAGCTCAATATAAAAGTGGCTAACATCATAACACCTACCGTAACAAACAGGAGTGCGACAAGGATAAATGGGTGCTTGTGTAGAATAGAAGGATTAAAATGGTATGACAAGGTTACCAACGTGGAACTGATGAGAACTAGACAAGTACCAGTGGAACAAGAGATGAGAAGACGACAATGGCGATGGATTGGACACACACTGAGGAGACCTGTTGATAGCATTACAAGGCAGTCCTTGTTCTGGAACCCCCAGGGCAAGAGAGGCAGAGGTAGATCACGAAGCACATGGAGAAGAGAGCTGGAAACAGAGGTGAAAATGATGAGGAGAACGTGGAAAGAACTCGAGATGATGGCACGTGACAGGAGAAAGTGGCATGTGTTTGGTGAAGGCCTATGCTCCTTTGGGAGTGGAGGGTTATGATGATGATGAGGTAATAGGTAGCTAGCAGTATTATTATAACTTAGAAATTATATTAAATACGCTTGATAGCCATAATAAAGATAAGTGGCGATTCCTTTTTAGTTTGATTTAAGTAATAGCTTATTACATTTAATATCAAGTAATTCTTGACTAGTTAAGTATCGCTTGGAATATTAATATAACTCAGGAATTTTAGGGCAAAAATATAAATTAAATAGATCCACGCGCCACGTGGCACTTGCTTGTGTGAGATCTGGCAGCCATCTTGATAGACATAATTTAAGTTGTGATTTCCTTTGTAGTTTGATGTAAGTAATCTATGGAGTAAATATTAAGTATTAGGCGACTGTTTAACTATTGCTTTAAATATTTGTATAAGTTAAGAATTGTAATGAGGAAAAAAAAAATAAAACAAAAAACCATAGATTACTAATAATAATAATCAAACATCAAAATATAATTTAAGTAAAACAAATATATTAAAGGTACCTGGCAAAATTCAAACTAGATTTAACTGTTCAATAAGGTCTACAGGACAGGTTTAAAAGTGTTTTTAGAAAAATAATAATAGTATAAAATTAAAAAAAAATAGATAAGAAAGGAGAAAGCAAGGATATACATAACTTAAGATTAAAGCAGTGAGACTAAGGATAAACATTAACGTTCATACAAAACTAAGCACACAATAAAATGAGTAGTAGCAAATTAAAAGACAGGGACAATGCCACCGATAACCAGGGCCCAGTCCGGGGAAAGCAAAGCGTGGCTGAAAAGGACAAAACACCAAACATGACAGAAAAAAAGGACCACGAACCCTGAAGTTAGAGACACAGAAATAAAGGACAGCATAGAGACAAAAAGGAAAATCTGGCAGGAGGCTCAGAAGTAAAAACCACAATAAGCAGAAACCATAAAGGCGAAAACTCAGGAACCAGGACAGCTAACAAAAAGATAGGACTCAAGGAAGATGAAAATCAGGACAACCAAAAAAACACAACCAAAAGAAGTCAGGAAACCAGAGGAGAAAACATAGAAGACTCCAACCAAAAGAAAATCCCATAAAAAGTTAAAATTACACAAATAGCTGGAACAGAAGCCACGATTAGATCTCTCCAGGACGATAAAATCCTGGTCATCCTGGAAAACGTAACTGATAAAAAGCCATTGCCAAAATACAAAAACAAAAAAGTGGAGTAATGCTAACATTAAATGAAACAGAAAAAACAAAACTTTTACTACAAGAGCTGCAGGAAAAACCAAAACTGACCCAACTGGCCCACAACATCAAAATACAAACTGAAACTTCAAAAGAAACCAGAAGATTTGTGGTAAAAGGTATAAACCCAAGCCTATCAGGTGAGGAAGTTTTAAACAACCTGGCCAAGCGGAACCCAGATTTCAAGCTGGTCCACGTGGAACGAATAACAGTGAAAAGGATTGTAGTAACCCCACTGATAGTAAGAACGACAGAAGGGAGAGAACCCCCCAATTCAGTACTATTTAGGAAAGCTAAAAAGAACACAGAAGCCTTCATTCCCCCAGTTTTGCAGTGCTTCAACTGCATGAAATTTGGCCATGGCCGAAACAGTTGCAGGAGGAAGACAGTATGCAAGTTTTGTGCCAGTGCGCATCCTTTTACCAGTGCGAAAAGGCTAAGTCAGAAACTGACTATAAAAAGGATAATGAAAACAGAAAGTTCATTAACTGCAAAGGAAACCACAGCGCCAGGTTCCAGGGTTGCCCAGTGTATCAGCAGACCAGAAAAGCACTGAAGGTATCAATAACTACCAAAACCCCTTTCAAAACGGTCATTAAAGATATGAAAAAAAGTTAGTTGCTTATCCTTTACAGGACGTGGCAATCAACCCCAGCTTTTATTGGTTGTTTGTGATTTTTCTAGGCTATTTTTACGTTCAGTAGTTTGCCATTGCTTTCTGAACGGTACGGCGCTTATACCATTGTTAAAAATCCACACAAAGCGATCTGCTACCAAACCGCCTGCAGCAGGTCTAGAACCTGGTATATCTGGATTATGAAACTGCGTTCATATCCATTAGGCCACAGACGCCGACAAAGATATAAAGAAAAACAATACATATACGAGCACTAAAGTAATAACAGAAATCAAGAGTGTGCAAGCGGAAGTTAAAATGATTAAAACACAGTTGGCTAAATAAAGTAAGAACCAGGTAGATAGTAACAAACAGTACACAAAAAACCAGTCGGATGGTTTAGCTACATCCTTGGAAGGTACGAATGCACTGAAAAGTACAGAGGCAAATGCTTCAAGAAATGAAAGCCATACAACACCAAATTGCCCAGGATGTAGTTAAATTGTCAGCACTGAAAGAAGAAACTGAAATGATACTAGTTAAATTATCTGAACTGAAAGAGGAAAATGAAATTACACTAAAAAGGATAGAAAATCAGAGACAGGAGATTAACATAGACAGAGAAGTGATAGAAAAGGAAAGTGGCAAACAAAAGCAAGAAGTCAAATGGAAAGAATGGGTAACAAAAACCATCAAGCACATAGAGAGAGTTTTGATATAGGAAAGAACAGAAGAATCGTCACAAACCCAAGTATTGAAAAAAGTCTTTAATTACATAAAAGAATCACCACGAAGAGTAGGCCTTATGCCTCAAGCAACTGATAGGGCCAATACAAACTAAGAGCAAACTGATAGTTCTAACACAAAACAAAAGGGATACTAGTTAATATAAACAATGTATAAGAAAGGATGTAGAATTGTTCAGCGGAATTGTAGGGGTATCAAAAAGAATGTTGCACCCCTACTAGCAGAGACAGGAGGAACTAACACTGTATATGCTCTTCAAGAGACCCATTTAAACCCAAATAGTAGATATAGTTGTAAGGGCTTTAAGATACTTAGGCACGATAGGAAAGAAGGTAGAGGAGGGGGTGTCGCAGTCTTAGTTAACAAAACATTTAAAATTATAGACTGGGAAGTATTTTGTACAACCAACATGTAAGTTATCCAGGTAACTATAGCAGCAGAACCAAACAATCTAACACTCTTAAATGTATACGCTAAAAATGGCACACTTAAAGATGAAGAAATACTAGCCATAAGCACCAGACTAGGCCCCAAAACAGTCAAAGTAGGCGATTTTAATTCCCATCATTATGATTGGGGTGGACAACACGCAGACAATGCAGGAAAGCGCCTACTTTATAGAAAACAATGACCTGCTAATACTAAATGATGGAACTGCAACTAGAATTAATCCACAAGCTAACAGGGCAGACTCAGCAATAGACATAAGTATAGCAACTAACAGCCTAGCGAATGTAAATTGGAAAGTGTTACAAGACACAAACTCAGATCACCTGCCCATTGTAATAACCATGCATGAAAACGTCATTCCAAACCCAGAACCAGAGAAACAGACTTTCAACTTTAAAAAAGCAAACTGGGAAGCCTTCCAATCAGAACTGGAGGGGATGAAATATAATGACATGGAATCAGATGATACTGACTTGTGGGCAGAAACACTGACCAATGAAATTCTTAAAATAGCAATAAAATATATACCAAATGAAAATATGCCACAGCACCTAAAACCGATAAAAAACATTAATAAGAAAAGAAAAACTCAGTGGAATAAAGAACCAGTTGCCTGGTGGAATGAAAGCTGTGCAGAAATTCATGAGAGAAGAAAAAGTGCCTTTCAAAAATATAGAAATAACAGAACAGAAGAAAACTATGATGAGTATAAACATATTAGGAATGAATCTAACAGAATAATATTTAAAGCCAAAGAAACTAACTGGAAGGAGTTTTGTTAGTCACTCAAACCTAGCACTCAAATTAAAGAAGTATGGAAAAAACTTAAGGCAATCAAAGGGAACAATAAGAAAACAATAATGTCAACAATCAAACTACCAAAGAGAGCAGAAACAGATAAAGAAAAAGCTAATGCCCTTGCTGAGTATTTCTATAAAGTCAGTGCAAAAAGTAGTCTTGGACAGGAAGAAAATGAGAGAAGAGAAAGACTTAGGATACAGTTTTCAAAGGAACTACCAGACCAGATAGATGAAACAGATTATTTAGATGATGATACAACAAAGGAAGAAGTAACTAGTGCAATAGAAGAGAAATCTAATACTGCCTCAGGGCATGATATAATTGGTTATGAAATCCTTAAGAAAGTACCCAAAAAACTATAAACATAATAACTTCCCGTTATAACAAAATCTGAAGCTTAGGAAAGATACCAAAAGCATGGAAAGTAGCTCTGATAGTACCCATCCTAAAACCCAATAAGGAAGCCCATGATGTAAGTTCATATAGGCCTATCTCCTTAACATCACAACTAGGTAAAATACTGAAAACTGTTGTTAACAAAAGAGTTAAATTCTACCTGGATAAAAATCAGTTATATAGCCCAAACCAGTCAGGGTTTAGGGCATACAGAAGTACAGTAGACCAGCTTGTAAGCTTAGAACCACGATGTAAAGCTAGGGTTCAAGAGGAAAGAGAAAACAGTAGCAGTCTTTTCTAGATGTCGCAAGAGCATATGATGAATGCTGGAGAGATGGAGCTCTTTACAAAATGAAAAAGATTGGCATTACTGGTAAAACCAATAGGTATCTAGAAAACGTTTTACAGGACAGGTATTTTGCTGTACAGGTGAACAATGATAAGTCAGAAATATATGAACGACAGAATGGGATTCCTTAGGGATCAGTGATTTCACCTTCAATTTTCATTATAGCTGTAAATGATTTAGTAGATGAATTTAACGACATTAAGAATGCAGTATCACAATTTGCAGATGACTGTGCCATTTGGCGATCTGGAAAAAACTTGAGCCATGTTTACCAAAAACTTCAAAAACAAATAGACAAAGTTTCAGAGTGGATGAAAAGTTGGGGCTTCCAAATTAATGTAAACAAAACAGTAGGTATGATATTCAGCAAATGAAATTTGAAAAAAATAACAAAATCAATCAAACCATTAATGGACAGAAAATATGTACCTCCTCAACAACAAGATTTCTGGGCATAACTTTAGATAAAAAACTAAATTGGAAAAAAATATATAGAAAATTTAGTAGAAAGCTGTAGGGGACCCCTAAATATACTAAGGATAGTAAAAGGTAATGGATTGGGGGGGGGGGGGGGGGGGGGGGCAGCAATGAAATAATGCTTATATTCTACAAGTCTTCCATTAGGGGGAAACTGGATTATGCCAGCATAGTCTATGACTCAGCTGCAGCTTCTAACAAAGCCAAACTAGACAGAATTCAAAATGCAGCCATGAGAACCATTACATGTGCATTTATATCAACACCAGTAGAAGCACTAGAAGTAGCTCTTGGCATACCGCCCGTTGGTCTAAGACGGAAAGAACTAAGTTTAAATTATTGAGTAAAGTAGCACAAGAAGTGACCCACCCGGCAATAAAGCATTTGTCAAAAACCAACCAAGTGTTTAGGACGTCCCCTTAAATAAAGATAGATATCCAACAGGGTAGAGAACTATAGAAGATCTAACGCAGTTCAAAGAACTGTCAAAAACAATTTAAAATAGTAATAAATATAGAAGCAAAATACCACCCTGGAAACTAAAAACACCAATCATATACTACTCACTTACTGAAAAGATCAAAACAAAACATAGAAGATAAGGAAGCCAAAATGATAAGTAGACAGTTCATAGATCAACTAACAAAACAAAGTCTGGCCGTCTACACTGATGGATCCAATGGTGATAGTTAGCAACTAGGTGCAGGAGTAGCAATACAACAGTGGGGAATTAAAAAGAGCTACAGTGTAACTGAAGGGGCTTCGATTTTTACCGCAGAGATGGTAGCAATTCTAAAAAGTTTAGAAATAATCGAAGATAACACACCAGAAGCTGTTACGATATTTACAGACTCACTATCATCACTACAAGCACTAGAACTCACAGGTAAATGTAGCCGGCCAGACATAATGGAAGCAATTCTAGCAATTAATACATCACTAGGGAACAGAGGATGTAGTGTGAGGATAGTGTGGGTTCCAGGACACATAGGTATAGCTGGTAACGAGTTGGCAGACCAGAACACCAAGAATGGAATAATAAGTAAAAACAATATAAGAGCAGGACTGGGAAGGTCGGAGATCAAGAGCCAAGTGAAGCTAACTATAAACGAGGAATGGAAGACGACATGGAAGAACAGTAGAAAAGGCAGACACGCGTTCAAACTGCAGAAAGAACGAACAAGGACGTGCCAGGTCAGAGAAGAATTAAAGATACAATCGAACAAAAAAGCTGTGGCGTCTCCGTCTCAGTGCAGCATACTTTATGATAAAGGAACCACACTGCCAAGAATGACTGGAAGAGAATGACATAGACCACTACCTGATTCACTGTAAAAAGTACGAACAACAAAGGCTTGAATTAAAAACTTACTAAAGAAATCACAATATAGACATGACAGGTGATAAGGTTTTAAGTATAGATGCCCCAGGAGATACCCAATCAATACTTAAAAGATATATACATAAAACAAAGGAAAACGTATAAGGTTAGTACTTCAGAAAAGACATTCAACTAAATATAAATTAAGCAACAAGAACTAACAAATCATTAAAAAAAACCAACAGAAAAAAAAAACTAACTAACTACTCATAGGACAAGGAAAGACAACGAGGTTTAAAAAACAAAAACAACTCAAAAAGAAGAAATACTAATACAAATTAAAACCAAGTGTAAAGGACAATAGTTATCAATAAACAATACAAAAGAGAAAATAAAATGGACAAATACTAATGTAAATTAAAATCAGCAACCGCAAAAGACAGTTATTTAAATTGAATACAAAATTAGTAAATAAAATGACACTAAATACCCCAATTATAACCCTTTTTCAGGTTGAACAGGGTAGACCAAGATGGAATGAGAAGAGGCAATAATGGTCAGCTGTTAAGTGCCAGCTCTCAACCCAACACCTCTTCAAAACAGCAACAACAACAATAACAACAACAACAACAACAACAACTAAACACACGAATGATCACATTTACAGTACTATTTCCCGCCCTACATCAATATAACCTATGCCAGAGGTTTTCAAACTTTTGTGGTCCGCGGCTCCCTTGACCTGTGCATAAATCACCGCGGCTCCTCTCTATATTACGAAGCTCTACATTTATTGATGGACCTTGGCTCATAATATCGAGCCCAACACTTTTCCCAAGCCACCGCGACGCCCTTAGCCTAGGGCCGCGATGCCCCTGGGAGCCGCGACGCACAGTTTGAAAACGTTTGACCTATACGACAACCTTTACCGTTACCTGATATTGAAGACATAGGTATTGATGGAAAGGATATAAGAATACTCAGTAACCTTTATTGGGAGCAAACTGCCACAGTAAGATCGGGAAGGAATTATTCACCATACATAGACATAAAAAGAGGTGTCAGACAAGGTTGTGTGCTGTCCCCCTGCCTATTTAATTTATACACCGAAAAAATTTTCAAACAGATACAGGAAATACCACGACTGAACATCAGTGGAAGATCAATAAACAACCTTAGATATGCAGATGATACCGTGTTGCTAGCTGAAAGCGAACAGGAGTTACAAGAACTAGTGAAGCAAGTGAACAGTATAAGTCATGAATATGGACTCGACATTAATATTGAGAAAACAAAAACTATGATAATTAGCAAAACAGACGAAAAACCCACATTAAAGATAAGCGTAAATGGGAAAATCCTGGAACAAGTCAAGAGCTACGTATATCTTGGTCATATAATAACAGAAGATGGCAGATGTGAAACAGAAATCAAGAAGAGAATAGGAATGGCCAAAGCTACATTCAACAACATGAAACATATACTGACATCCAAACAGTTATCTCACAAATTAAAACTGAGAATCATAAAGTGTTATATATATTCTGCATTTCTGTATGGGGCAGAAATATGGACGATGAATAAGCATTTGGAAGAAAGAATTGAGGCTCTTGAAATGTGGATATATAGAAGAATGGGGCGTATCTCATGGAAAGAGATGAAAACAAATAAGGAGGTCCTAGAAAATCTAGGTATGAAAAGAGAACTAATGATGGAGGTCAAAGTTCGGCAGCTAAAATACTTTGGCCACATAAAAAGGCATAACACCTTGCAGAAGACCATAACAGAAGGGAGAGTTGAAGGCAAACGTGCAAAGGGAAGGCAGCGCTATAAGTGGGAAGATAACATCAAGAGATGGACAGGAAAGAGTCTATCAGAGTGCACCACCAAGACAAGAGACAGAAGACGTTGGAGATCCATTACAGCCAACCTTCGTTGTGGAGATGGCAACTGATGATGATGATGATATTGTTTATTATGGGACGTTGAGATTAAAAAAAGAAAATTCAGTGATCCGGTTTCTCCAGGTACCCGTGAAACTTGATGGTGAATTATTGACTTCCGTGTTGCCGCGTTATGTAAAGGAAGCTGTTAGTTTTTTCTTGTTGTGTCAGGTACAAGTAACCGTGTATCTAACGTCTGGATGTGTTGTAGTTGTTTTCTGTCTATAATGTGTTAAATTCTTGTGTCTACTGTTTGCGGAGTGGTGTAGTTTATAGTACGCAGTATTAGTTTCTTATTTATTGAGCCCTGGTTTTTATCGTTACGTTTTTAACCCATGGGGAAGTTATTCACAGTACTGACTCTCATCTATATGACCTACAAATTTTTGCTGAGCAAGTATTCTTGTACGAAAAACGTAAAAGGCCTACTGCACGTGCAATTGTATGGTGTGTTCACGGCGCAATGTGCACATGTTCAGTATTTCCGAAAACGACCGAGATGGTTTCAATGTTCGTTACTTAAACAGTTGGCAATATGGGGATGTATATTTGTTAACTCTTCAAGTCCTTATTCTGATCGTTAAGTTTGTATCAGTTTATATCCTATACGGCCTTTATTATCAGTGTTAAGTTTGTAATCTGTAGGGACCTGTATTTTCATTGTTTGGCTTACAATTTTTGGGATACTTATTTTCATTGTTAAGTTTATCATCTATAGCGTACTAGTTTTCGGTGTTACGTTTCTCATCTATAGGGTGCTTGTCTTCAGTGTCAAGTTTTTCATCTATAGGGTGCTTGTCTTCAGTGTCAAGTTTTTCATCTATAGGGTGCTTGTCTTCAGTGTCAAGTTTTTCATCTATAGGGTGCTTGTCTTCAGTGTAAAGTTTGCCATCTATAGTGTACTTGTTTTTAGTGTTATACTGTAACAACCCTTACACTCAGCTGCCAGTCTATTTACTTTGCTGTTCCATTCTCAATGTTGAGTGTCTAATGTAACAGGTAGCGGCCAGACCGTTCCTCTGACGTCCAGGCCGGGTCTTGCTGCATGGGCAACAGCTCGATCTACAATTGCCCAATCTCGTGCCACCGAAAATTATTTCGGGAGGTACGCTCCTATGGTCAGTAATGACTGGAAGGGAAGATAGATAGATAGAATGTAACAGGTCCTTAACCCTTTAGTAAGTGGCCATCTTGTCAATGTTAAGTTTCCTCATTTAATTCGGCCCTATATCTACTGTAAAATTTTGTGATCTCTCGGGGCCAGACTTGAGATGTTAAGCTTTCTAACCCAACCGGCTCTTATTATTAATTTTTCTAATTTAACTAGAACTTATTGTTAAGTTTTCTAATCTAACTGCTTCTTATTATTAAGTTTTGTAACGTAAATGGCTCTTATTATTAAGTTTTATAATCTAAGTGGCTCTGTTTTCTAATAAAAAGTTTGTGACCTCTAGCGGCCGTGTTCTCAGGTTGAAGTTTCCAGTACAATTGGCCCCAATTCCTCATAAAAATATTTTGATCTCTAGGGGCAGTAATCTTGATGTTAAAGTTTCTAATCCATGCGACCTATGTTGATGTGTTCAGTTCGTAATCTTACTCACCCTTACTTGCAGTGTACAGTTGCCGATCTATGAAAAAATGTAACACCAGTAGTTCTCTGTTGTGAGAATGTTTTCACCATGTGAGCATTAGCAAAATAAAACTAACGATCAATAAAAACAAAATTATAGAAGACGCTCAGAGAAGGGTTATCCTTCTTCTTCGCTGTTATCTCTCAAATAACCACAACTATCTCTCCGGTAACGTTAGAAGTCCGTCTGAGTTTTCTCTCGTTACCATCCACTTTCTCCCTCATCTGGGTTAGAGCCATACTGCTACCTTCTTCCTCTCATGGAGGCGGAAGTTTTGCAGTACGTAATCTACTGTTTGTTTGTCCTTCCCACATGGGCACACATCTGTCTGTCCAATTTTCAATTTGTTGTTGTACTTATCTGGCGTGATGGCGGCAGGAAAGGACTCCTCTGCTCGAATTCTCCTCTGGGCTCTGGAGACACCTCACTGATAGCTAAAAAGACCAAGGAGGATGCTGTCCGACTCAGGATTCAGCAAAGCTCTGACTAGGTGCTGCTCAGTACCATCAAGACCACTGTCCCACAATTCATACGAATAACACAGATACGTTGATTAGCAATGAATTCTGGCACAAACTGGCACAAATTTCCATCTGCCTATGTTCCAGGCTTTTATTGAGCAAAATATATGCTGGCTTCAACGCACTGATGCTTTATCAAGCTATTTTAAACAAGTGGTTTCGAACTAACGCTCCCAAGTGTGTATATCAGCGAGTCTGACCAATGAGCCCCGTTTCGACAAGTGTTTGAAAAAATGTTACCTTTCCCCGTTTCCCCTAACAACCAAGATAGTATTTATAGCCCGACCAATCGTGGTTAGGCTTTCATTTGTTGCGCTCCAATCAATTTGGAGTTTACATGGTAGGCTATTTCTGTAACGTAAATTTTTTTCAAACACGTTAAAAAAAATCTTATGAGCAGAAATGATTTTATGCTGTCAGGCACCCCCAATATTTTATTTTGGGTATAATTTATTAATTCCTGGACTATTTGCGTAACGTTTTACATATTATTTGTCAGCAAGCCCTAAGGAACCCAAAAATACAAATTTAAAGGAGCTACGTGGCTGCGTTCAAAATATGCAATTTCTTCTACCTCCTGTTCCGAAGATGTGCTGTCTGGGTACTGTTATGTTTTCAACCGTAAACCCATCTAATGTTATCTTTTCTAAGAGTCTGTTATGATTTATAAACCTAACTCTGGGAAAGGGTAGTGTATTTTATCACTGTCCGTCTGAAAAAGTTAGTGCTTGTAGACTTACACGCGTGATAGTAGTAATTGTGTATCGCGCGACGCGTGTTTAATGTTCGGCTTTCTGCCTCTCCCTTCTCGCTATCCTTTTGTCCATCTGTTCGTTCGTTTTGGTAACGTAATGTAGAAAAAGACATGAATGGAATTTAAAATTTAGGTCATTACGCAGTCTGCCTCTTAATGTTTTTCCAAGAAATACAGCACACGTTTCATTGAAGAAAGCGGGTATAATACAGTAAGCTTTTACTATCAACGTGAAAGCGTTACAATTTGCAGACGAAGCAGAAAACAAGGGGGATTTCGAGTACATTCCTTGTGACAGCACTGTCATTTTACCATTGCTCTTCTCTTTATTAATTTTATTTGTTAGGCTTCATATTTACCTAATAATTTATATATGTGGATTAGAATATTTCATGACAACGTTAACTAATGATAAATTATGAATCGCACACCAGTTATTCTACTTTAACTTTACGATTAAAGCACCGAACGAGATACTTCTGTTTTGGGAATTGAACAGCAACTATAAATGCAAGTAATTAGGGCCGTGGATTATCTTTATCTTTGGTACTTGACGAGGGAATCAGGAATTTGTCTGAAAATTACCATAACAGCCTCGAAATACCGAAAAAATAAAAGAAATACCAGTGGAAATGTGATCTCCAGCTAGGTCCTTCGAGAAGGAAAATGTTACATCTAGGTTGAGTATATAAGCCCGCTCAGATTCAATTTTTGACTCTCAAAATTTCAGTCATAGCTGAAAAGACGTGCTTTGGACTGACACACACTTGTCGAAGCCTTATAACCACAGGCCATAGCTGAGAAAGAAAAGCTAATCTGCTTTTGAGCAGACTTGCATAAGTGATACGATCAGATCCGTAATACTGTGTCTGCGCGGTATGTTAAACTTATATTACCGTTGAGTTACAAATATTTTGGTGTTATGTAAATTGCTGTAATATTTAAATATTAATGTTAGAATTGACTTTGAATTACCTGCTGATACCTTAATCTTAGTACACTAAACCCTGTGCTGAAAACTGAAATTGGTTCCAACTAAATATAACCTGCACACTCCTGAACAGCATGGCACAGCTAGAAGTTATTGTCGGGATGCATAATACAAGCTGCAAGAACTTACAGTCCTTTTCAGGGCTTGGCTTATAAATGCCGGATGCCAAATATTTCTTCTCCTTCTTCTGCGCTTCTTTTGTTTCTTCGTTCAATTTACAATTTTTTTGATGTAATTTCTTTAAAGGGAAAACACTTTTGGCCTAACTTAGGATCAAAGGGAAGTAAACAAGACAGAATTAAGAAAAATATGTACATGATATCTATTGTCTACTGATGTAGTTTATTGATTATATGACGTACTTTTTTGATTGAGATGACCACGGCCTCATGGACAATGTTGTCTAAATGAGGATTCTGATCTATAGGGCCCGTAATCTTCGGAGGATCGCCTTTTGGAGGTAGGAAACAGACACTAAAATCCTTGCATATGTTCCAAGTTTCTTTTCCGAGAAAGTCACAACAAAAGCTTCTGAACTGCAGTGTGGGTGATTAAAGAACCACTTCTGTAATTGGCTGAATAGTAGCATTGGGTTACCTGTCCATGGAAATAAAGATCTTGGAAATCAACTCCTGATTCATAACGACAAGTGCCTGTAGTGGAAGGACCTGAACTAGATAAGTAGCAGTTACCTTGAAGAAACAAGATCCAGAAGTCACCAATGGCCATAACGATTATAAAGACATTAACAATCTATAATTTTCAGCCTGTGATTTTGTAAATAAATATCTGCAATTCTATTTTAAATTAAAAACTGTACAGATATATTTTATAGATCGCAGTTGATTGATTTTGTTTAAGTTCCAATTCAGATCGAAATTTGTCTTTGTGTTGAGATTAAGAGAATTAATTAATATTTTAAATTGGTGGGGAAAATTAACGTGCTACATTCTACATCAACTTTTAATAAAGACACCTTTGGAGCATAGGATAGGTCTAGCGAGAAGGTGACTTAGTTCACAGCTCTATTCTACAGCTGCCATCTAGAATGTGCAGTTAACTACCTGACTTCTTTGCCATCCCTAAATCTTGTTTACCAGTTTTCATCTCCAGTTCTGGGAACGACAGCTATTATTATCTATCTGTTTTCCATCTTGCCACAGTTGTACTGATGGTATCTGTGTCTGCGATGGCCGTGTCTTAGTCTGAAAATTATCACTTGATGTCTTCTTGGTAATGTATAACATGGTTCTGTAGTATCGGAGTTGTAATGTATAACATGGTTCTGTAGTATCGGAGTTGGTAATGTATAACATGGTTCTGCAGTATCGGAGTTGGTAATGTATAATATGGTTCTGCAGTATCGGAGTTGGTAATGTATAACATGGTTCTGTAGTATCGGATTTGGTAATGTATAAC
Source organism: Oreohelix idahoensis (assembly GCA_024509875.1). Lineage (NCBI taxonomy): Eukaryota > Metazoa > Mollusca > Gastropoda > Stylommatophora > Oreohelicidae > Oreohelix > Oreohelix idahoensis. The sequence continues at coordinate 39,491 of JAMPIV010008133.1, read as the reverse complement.
ATGGTTCTGCAGTATTGGAGTTGGTAATGTATAACATGGTTCTGCAGTATCGGATTTGGTAATGTATAATATGGTTCTGCAGTATCGGAGTTGGTAATGTATAACATGGTTCTGCAGTATCGGAGTTGGTAATGTATGACATGGTTCTGTAGTATCGTAGTTGGTAATGTGTAACATGGTAATGTTTATATATATAAAAGGATCCCGTTACACGCCCATTGAGAACGAACGAACGAACGAACGAACTTTATTTTCGAAGGGTAAAGAATTGGGCGCGCAGGCCCGTCTTACATTCTGCCCTTCCACTCTCATTAATCTTGCATACTATATCCTTTCATTCACACATGATGCTTTAAGCATTAATTTAAAGGCATGCAACATTATAAAGTTACCATAACAGCATTCATTTACAGTATGCAAGCATAATAAAAAAAATGAGTAGGGTTTTTTTTTTTTTAAACAAACAAGCTAGTAAATGGGGGAAAAAAGTAATAATAAATAAAATAGATAAAACAATAAATAAAAATAAATAAATTCTGTATACCGACACTCACTCATGCGGTCAATCCGTCTACAATTAATCTGTATTTTTAGTATGTATTTAGGTGTTAGGCCCATATTTTCTTGACCCTCGGGGTGATGTGGTCAGAATCACGCCGGCCGCCTTAACCTTCCCAGAAGTTGCTCTGGTACCCAGTTGGGGCTGGGTCGACCCAGGTGCCGTTTGCGGCCTAAAAAAATCCCACCTCATCTGGGGATCGAACCTTAGACCACTAAGCTGAGAACCCAGGGCACTAACCACTATGCTACCGCGGCTCCCTATATATATATATATATATATATATATATATATATATATATATATATATATATATATATATATATATATATATATATATATATACATATATATATATATATATATTACTATGTGAATACTAATATATGAAAATCGCTAGTGGATGTCCTAGCCTAGTTATTTGAGGCTGGCAACTTCAGCGTATAGAATGATGATTTCATGAACCACCACTGCCAAGGGCTGGTGATTGCTTTATTGCTAGTTTCGTAAAGAGAACTAAAAGCATAAAGTAGTCCCAGGTTTCATATGGAACAGGGAGAAAAAGATAAAGAAATGATGTACATTCTAATTATAATACTTACAGTTTCAAACCAGTGTAAATGTCGATGTTAACATATGCACTTTAAAATTAATGGAAGTTTCAAACTTTTCAAATGAGTGCAAACATAAATTGAAACATATTCATTTTATATTGTGAACACTTTTTACTTAGTGGAAATGTAAACGTGTTCTATCTGTACTATTAACCTTTTCATTTAAATGTAATGTAAAGCTAAAGCTATCCAGTTTCAATGTAAAGAAAGTTTTATTTCGAGGGATTAAATTTAATTCTCATCGAGGGTGAATTCTGAGATTAATGGGATGGTAGAATAGACGAAAGTGGGCACATAACTATGTGTCGTGAAACGCAATACTCAGGAGAGCGTTTCGTTTCTATTCTTTATCATAGTTATTGGTAGTATCAGCAGAAAGTACTATTCCTGGAAGAAGAAGGGACAAGTGGCCTAAGCTTTAAGAGGAGGGACCAACTGTGTAGGCTCTCATTGACATTTCTAGGAAACGAGCTACACCCGACAACTTTGACCAGCGACGAGCGTGAGCAGTGTGAAAAAGAACCCATCAGCGGGAGCAGAAACCACTATTGGCAGCTAAATGCAAAATATTCGCTGCCAAAGTGATCTTTTTTTCATCGACTCTACTATGAATCAATGATGAAACTTTTCGTCTAAACTATTCAATTATTTTCAAACTGTTAAAATTTAAGTGATTATTAAATTTTGTTTTTTGTAGTTTTTACAAATTTAACTTCGATTTAATCCTTTTAAATGTACTGCATGTATGTCGCTGTCAATTTACTACACTCACTCTAAACAGAGCTATACCAGAATAATAAGAATTCCACTGAGTAAATCACAGGTGGGGGCTTAACGAGCTAAGATTAATCATTGCTTAATTCTTCACAAAAGTTGTCGGCAGATCTTAGAATTACCGTGCTCAGCCAAAGCAGCATTGTTTTCGCTTATCTGAATATCTTGTGAATACTCCATTTGTGGTAGAATCATCAGTATCCTTCTATCTACAACTCTTCCCAGAGTAATCGTGTGCGAAGGTAGACACCTTTGTTGACCCATTTTAGATACGCTTGAGTTTTGGCCACTGATGCACCACTACTGCAGAGCTAAGGGGAGGCAATCCGTGACACATTGTGCGCATTCAGGTGGAAAACTAGGGCTTAAGTAGTATGTACTTGTGCATTAGGTCCCGCATCTATCTATACCTGCAGCGGTTTGGAAATGCTTGACCCTGTTCGAACAGTTTCGCTTGAATGACTAAAATAAGAAGTCAATAAACAGTCACTTCTTCATGATATTATTGACTTTCTAACACTGTGTACTTAATATGAACATTATATGTTATGTACATTGTATCATATATTACAGTGTACATAATATCAACATTATATATTATGTACATTGTATCATATATTACTGTGTACATAATATCAACATTATATATTATGTACATTGTATCATATATTACGGATACATAATATCAACATTATATATTATGTACATTGTATCATATATTACGGTGTACATAATATCAACATTATATATTATGTACATTGTATCACATATTACGGTGTACATAATATCAACATTATATATTATGTACATTGTATCATATATTACAGTGTACATAATATCAACATTATATGTTATGTACATTGTATCATATATTACAGTGTACATTGTATCATATATTACAGTGTACATAATATCAACATTATATATTATGTACATTGTATCATATATTACGGTGTACATAATATCAACATTATATATTATGTCCATTGTATCATATATTACGGTGTACATAATATCAACATTATATATTATGTACATTGTATGATATATTACGGTGTACATAATATCAACATTATATGTTATGTACATTGTATCATATATTACGGTGTACATAATATCAACATTATATATTATTTACATTGTATCATATATTACGGTGTACATAATATCAACATTATATGTTATGTACCTTGTTTCATATATTATAAATATCAAGTTAGTTAAAATCAACCTTAATGTACTCCTCGCCTATATCTATTTAAAATTAATTTCCCTGGCTTTTAAATTTGTCAAATTTTTTAAAGGATAGTGTCTGATTAAGCTTTTCAGACGTCGCGTTCAGTTGAAATGATTGTCAAACTGTTTGATCCGTCTTCCAACATTGTTGATCACAGATATGTTTTAATTAGATTAATCTTCGAGAAACCCTTCTCAGGAGATTGCAATGGCTCGGACATTTGGGAGAGCCGGTGATTAGTTAAGATATGTAAGTAATTTAATAAAATCTGATGATAGAACTGCCTTAACGCTTTCTGTTCTTTATCCATGAAGCCATTTGTAGCAGCTGATTTTACAGTGCTCGAATTTCAGCAATCCTGTCAATGCCCCCGTGCGGGGCTCTTATTGACGCGGGACCTGGTTCCTACCATCGGCCTTAAACCAGCCCCTGTGTGACGTAATCTGACTGTTTTGTTTCTGAACACCAGGCACCGGGAGCAAATTTCTTTTCGAGTATTGTCCCTTTTTCTCTCTCCATGCTCCCTGTTTGTGACTGTGGCTGGTAGATGGTTCTCTCAAAACGTTTGTAAAACTGACCCCAATGCCAGTCTTCAACTGTCTATCATCATCATCATCATCATCATCATCATCATCATCATCATCAACATCATCATCATCAACATCATCATCATCATCATCATCATCATCATCATCAGATGTCATCCTCACAACGAAGATCGTCTACAATGGATCTGCAACATCTTTTGCCTCTTGTCTTGATAATACACTCTGATAGATTCTTTCTTGTCAATCTCTTCATGTTATCTTCCCACTCATATCGCTGTCTTCCTCGTTTGCCTTCAACTGCCTTCTATTATGGTCTTCTGGAAGGTGTTATGTCTTTTCATATGATTAAACTATTTTAGCTGTCAATTTGATCTCGGTTATTAGTTTTCTTTGTTATTCCCTAGGTGTTCTATCAACTCTTTATCTTCTTTCTTCTCATTCCATGAAATTGGCCCCATTCTTTTATATATCCACATCTCAAGGGCCTTAATTCTTCCTCCCAACCGCTTATTCATTGTCCATATTTCTATATGACAGAGTAACGAAGAATACATATATATATAACTTGATGGCTCTCAGCGTTAATTTGTGAGTTAGTCGTTTAGATCTTAATATTTGTACTATGCTGTTGATTGTAACTTTGGCCATTCCTATTATCACTTTACAGAAGCGTTGTTCATTATATTCATATAACCGGGTTTTACAACGGGGTTTAAAAAGTTAGAAAAAGTGTAATAAAGGGAAAAAATCATTGACTAGAAGTACAGTGGGAAAAACAGTTATTCCCCCACTTGTTTTTTAGACAGTTAGTTAGAAAGGGTATCAGGTACAAGAGAGTCAGTGAGGCTAGGTGAGATTTATTCAGGTGGAATCGAAAATGGGTTTCACGTTTTCACGTGACAGATAGGAAGATAGCGCAACAAGTTGTGCGTTGTATCAGTTCAAGTCTGGTCTTCAGTGTGGAAGGACTGGAGAGAAAAGTCAGTTGAAGAGTTTTTCTATTCGTGTAGACGCTTTGACATGTGCTTGTGCCAAAGCAATCTGTGGAGACAGAAATCAAAGCCAACACGAGACAACAGAACTCAAGAGATGATTGTGTCGAGAGCAGCAGAGTTTTCCAGTCAGAACCAATAGTGTCTGTTAGTTCGGTGGATGGAGAGATCCACTCAATAGAAGGTACGTGTCTCTCGAATTATGAAGTTTATGCCCCGTAATCAATTCGAGTTGAAGTCGCTGCCTTGAAATAAAATTAAGATCCCTGGGTTTGTCCGGTCAGAAATGATACTTTCAAGCATCACCCAGACTACATAGAATTTGAATGAAGTAGGGAAATATAGACGATAGAGCAACGAAAAATAGTTCTGTCAAAACAAAGCAGAAAGAGATAGAAACGTAGAAGACTGAAAGCAGAGTAACAAGTGACATAAGTGTAACCAGGGAGCAAGAACTTTATTACTACATACTTGTAAAGATGATGTCTTCATATTTTTGTTCTTCAAATGATCCTTCAATGTACATGTGTTCGACTATTGGGAAGCACCCAAAATAAAGTATTGAAAGACTACCTGTGTTAGCATACGTGCATCCTAATCGTATTGTGAAGTCTTGAAGAGATAAACTGTCAATGCATGACCCAAGAAGTAATAGACAAACTCACTTTATAGATCACGTGGTAGCAGAGACTACCATCTGTTGACCCCATCGGTCACATTGACATGCTGTATTACTTATACGTCCGCTACTCTGTTTTCATTATTTTCTATTTGTACATTGATCTAGTTCTCATTGTTCATTTCTCATACTAGCTATAACCCGTCAATAATGACGAAACTAAATAAAATACTGTAATATATTTTTGAAATATTTTTTAATTCAATATAAAAGTTATTTGATGACAACATTTTCTGTGAAAGTGCGTGGATTTGTTTCAAAGAATGTTCCCTTGTAAAAAGTGTTTTTGAAAACTTTCAAGTTTTCATGATTTGTTCCTCGGCTGAGGGTGACAGAGCTGGCCGTGTCCGAAAACAGGTTCAGGAAGGAAAACTCCTACGTGATCAGAAGATTGTCCTTGCGCCTTATTGATCGTCATTGCAAATGCTAAAATCACTGGGAATTGACGACGTCGCATCTTAAATGGCAAACTGCCCTCGCTCGGTTTTAAGTCAATGCGAGTAATTAAGACTCGTTCTCCCTTATTACTGCCAGTGATCATTTCTGCATCAATTGAATTCCGATGGAAGACTTTTACGACCAAACGCGTACCATTCTGCCATCAATGGCACCTATACCTTGTAGCGGTATGGCAGCTTGCGTACCCTGACAATCCCCAGAATGTCAGGACAATGAACGAGACAGGTAAACTGAGACAGGTCACGGCAGAAATGAGAAACTATAGGTTACACATTCTAGGGATAAGCGAGAGCAGATGGACAGAGCAGGAAAAGTAAAAACAACAACAGGAGAAACAGTACTTTACTCTGGAAGAGAGGATGGACAGCACAATGAAGGCGTAGCCATTATTCTACAGAAAGGGAAGCACAGACCCACCCCATAATTTTGATATTTTAATGAGAAATGACAGAAAAGGTCAAGGATGAATAAACAACTTGGATAGATATTGTCCGTGTACCGTGCTTATATATTAGGAGAAGAAGCACAGAGTCGCTTCACATATTTAGGACACGCCATTTCTAATAATTGGGTGATTTCCCCTGACCAATCGGATAGCTCAGATTTACCCCGGGGAATATAGAACAGGACGCCATCTGGCAGTCAGAATGAAGGAGCGAAACTGAATAGGACGTGTCTAGTCCAGCTCTACATATTCCTTAGTTTGAGTAAATCAACTGCAACATTTATTTTAAAATGTGTATTTCAGGACATTGAGTGGTTTTGTATTCCTTACTTGCGTAAGTAGTAAATATCATTCAAAGCATATTTGTTTATAGAGCTTCCAACTCTGGTTGCAGCAGAACTAGGTTCGAAGATTGAGTCAATTTGCAAAAACTAGTCTTACACATAAAACCATGCTGAGCTGAAAATACCCTTGTGTTGGAAAATATTTAACTCAAGGAATACCTAAGATAATAAAGAAATCAAAGGACTAATCTGAAGGAATGAGAATATGTCGTCGAACCCAAAATAAATAAGACGTTAGGCCTAACCTAAAGGAAGAAAACGGTGGAAAGAAAAAGTTCGCCATCTTTGACAAATTGAGTAGGCCTATGAGATAAAGATGCAAAAGGGATTTTTGCATCGATGAAAGCATCTGATGATATGTTAAAACTTTATTGTGCTTATTATTGTAAAAACGTTCTGAATTCCAGACTTTTGTTGAAATTTGACTTCATGCTGTAAGACATTAAAAGATTTGTTTGAAATAGAACGCTGTTGCAAAAGTGAATTTCTACAGTTTGAGATTTAGCTAAGAAATCTATCCATCTCAGTTAAATTTGCTACATCAACACCTAAGAGAAGAAAATCGAACCTGGTGACCCAATCTTACAAAGGAGAGGAAAAAATATCTCTAGCGGTCAAGGCTAGTTAACCAAACCTACTCTCTATAACATAAAACTGTAAACCCTGCATACCCCGACACTGCCACACGTATGGTAAAATGATGCCGTGACCACTTCTCTTTAAAAAGCAAAAACCCACCACTATAAGTCAAACAGAAAATAGCTAAGATGGATCAATTAATGGAAGATTTCCAGCAACTTGGGGTAGAACAGCAGCAGCAACAGGAAAACAGATTCGCTCAAGCACAACCACTGCAGCCCCAGGACAGACAAAATATGGAAGGACCAACAATGATAGCGCTACAGCGCCTTACCGAGAACTTACAAAAGAATAGCGATTATGCAAAATTTTCACAAGTCAGGTCCATAGTACACCCATTCGATGGAGACAAGAAGAAATTCAGGAGATGGTTGGCCGACATAGAAAAATTTGCGGCAATAGCGGAGGCAACAACTGACGAAGAGAAGAAGAAAATCGCTCTGTTAGGTTCTGATTCGTACGTGACTGATTTTTTAAGAAGGAGGTCCCAGCAGTACCCCACAGAAACCTACGAGTCCCTAAAAAAAGAGCTCACCCAGAGATATGGGGAAATAATAGACAAAATGCATGCTTGGTCAGTACTTAGACAAATGAAACAGGAAAGGGATGAATCAGTACAACTTTATGGTGATAGATTCCTCAATATGGCAGAAGAGGCGTTTTGCGGAGAAATCCCTACCACACCTGATGTAGAAATACAGTTAGTGGGGATATTTGCCGATAGCCTTAGAGCGGAAAATATCAGAAGACATCTTATTAGAAAAGACACCAAGACCATTGCTGAAACAATCCAAGCAGCAATACAAGAGGAAAATCTTCACCGAAGGTTCCAACAAAGAGCAGGTAGGGAACCCCGACCAGAATATAGGGACTATAATGAGCATGAGCCTATGGAAGTTGACCATGCCAGGAGGCAATGGACTCGCCCACGACAACGAGATGATAGGCCTCGCAATTATAGACCCCCCACACAGAGGCAAAACGACGTCAATAATGTCAATACAAACGGATGCTTCACATGCGGTAGGCTCGGACATGGTTACAAGTCCTGTAGAGCAAATTACAATAATGCACCATTCAGAAGAGGAGGTTATCAACCACAACAACCCGCACCACCCCCACGTGATTACACCAGAAATCGGTATACCAGAGGCACACCTCAACCCCTCATGCATCAGGGAAACGGCCGCGCCACTCACTAAACAGGACCGTTAGTGAGTGGCAACAATCACAGAAAATGGTCCAAAACAAAAGAAACAACACAGAACAGAAATTGTCAAGTGGGTCCATCCAAAAAAATACATTATGAAGAAATGCTGCATGATGGAACTAAAATACATCCGGACCCCAGTTCCTGCATCATGGCTATACAGGGCCAACAATATAGAGCACTGGTAGATACAGGAGCATCCATTAGTCTTATTAGGTTCCAGCTCTTCAAGAAGATCCAACATTTAGTACGATTTCAACAGTCCAAAACACACCTAGCCTCAGTCACGGGACAAAGACTAAATTCAGTTGGGACAGCATGGGTAAAATTCTCTTTAGGTGAAACAAATTTTGAACACCCATTTGTCATTACTAAAGGAATGTCTAGAAATCTTATCCTAGGGAGGGATTTTTTTAACAAACACAAAGTTCGAATATACTATGACCTCCAGAAAATCAAAGTCAACAATACATACATAGATCTCCAGGACGATATCCACATAGCGTCTTTGGTAAGGCTGACAGCTCCCATAACGGTGGCCCCAAACTCCCTGGTCATAGCAAAAGGCAGAGTAAAAAATTCTGAGTACATAACACCAGGTCAATCAATTCAAATACAGCCCCTAGCAGAAGAAAGCATTATTGATGACCCATTGTTGCAAATTACAGAGGGAATCGCTGAAGTCTCGAAGTCCAGAGATTTCCCCATCATGATATTGAATATGTCAGGAAAAACTACCACCATAAATAGAGGCACAATTGTAGCACAAGTGGATACGTCAACAATAAGACAGACTAAAACCAATAGAGACCATTCACAAATTGTCTTAACCACTCCCACTGGACATAGTGCACGAAATCGCAGTACAAATAACCATGGTACACGAAAGGTAAACAGTTATAAGTCATATGCAGAAAATGGCAGAGATACCAGTCACAGTTATGTTACACCACAGCATACCCCACCCAGACTGCAGAAACAAACCAGTCCATGTATAAGAAGGAGAGAAATAGGCAGCCACGGTATGAGAATGAGTATAATTACTCATTCTTGCGCCCCAGCACACCACGAGAAAAGATGAAGTGCTGTATATCACAGAGCGACAGAGAAACAGAGATTGTCTTGCCAGGAGGATATCCGAAGCGACAAGACAGAGATACATGTCCCATGGAGTATCAATATAACTCAAAAACAGGTGGATATGATAAAGTCCCAAAACCAATTGAATGTTCCGAAGAAAAGGAAGAATTCTTATATGACTCCACCACAGGAGGATACTATAGCAGCAAAGTTGGAAACAGAAAGAATGAAAAATTTTCGCCCAGGGAAAGAAGACAGCCCTATAGCACAAATGGAAGAAATACAGTAACGTACGCGGATAAGCGCAGTTACGGCAGAAATAATCAGAAACAATGGCAAAATAACGACTACCCCAGAAATAATACTAGAAACGTATATACAGTAAATGCAGTGACAAATGGAAATGCACACAGCACATGGCAGAGGAAACAATACCAAGCACAGCCCAATGAACGGCAAAGAAATACGCAAAAGAAAACCACATACCAAGAGCAGATATTTTCACAAGATGCAAGAAAAATGTCCCAAGATTATGGGAATGAAACGGAGGCATCAAGACAGACCAGAGATATCATAGCAGATCATAAATACAGAGAGAGAATAGCTCAGTTACTTGCAACCCTGAATGCCACAGAAGATAATAAGCAACGTTTGAAAACGTTTGTAGAAAAGCACCAGGATGTATTCGCACTCAATGACATGGAATTAGGCAGAACTAACACTGTCACAATGGACATTCAAACAACCACAGAGGAGCCAATACATATGAAACCCTATCATACGCCCTTGAAAAACAGAGAACTCGTGGAAAGGTCTATAAATGAAATGCTACAGGCAGGAATCATTGAAAGATCCAGATCCCAATGGTCCTCCCCCATCGTTATCGTAACGAAGAAAGATGGGTCCAGTCGCTTTTGCTGCGATTATTACCGAGCCCTGAACAAAATCACAAAAGTCATTTCCTACCCCCTCCCCAGGATAGACGATCTACTTGCGACGTTAGGAAAGTCTACATACTTTACCACACTTGATGCAAGGTCAGGCTTTTGGTGCATCCCCATGACACCTGAGGCAAAACAGAAATCCACATTCTGTTCCCATATCGGAAGTTTTTTTTTGGAATGTTATGCCATTTGGTCTAAAAGGATCACCAGCAACATATATGTCACTCATGGATGAAGTGTTAAAGGGTCTACATCCATTTGCCCTGGCATACATAGACGATATCCTGATACATACCGCAGGCACGATGGAAGACCACCTCCGCAAAGTTGAAACAGTTTTTGATAGACTCAGACATCACCAAATAAAGTTAAAACTGTCCAAGTGTGAATTTCTAAAGACAGAAACCAAATATTTAGGCTTTGTTATCAATAGAGATGGCATCAGACCTGATGAAGATAAAGTCAAAGCCATAAGAGAAATGCCTAGCCCCAAGACGGTCAGACAAACACGCTCCTTTATCGGTTCCGTAGGATACTATAGACGCCATATCATACATTTCTCACAAGCAGCTGAGCCATTGATAGCCCTTACCCGCAAGTATGCACGATTTAGATGGACAGAAGAGTGCCAGAAATCGTTTGAATATCTCAAAAATGCCCTAACCGCCATTCCGCTTCTGGGACATCCAGACATTTCTCAGCCCATGATATTGTACACCGATGCCTCGAATAACGCAATTGGTGCATGTTTGGTACAACCAGTACTAGAAGATGAAACACCCATACTACCAGACATCCCCAATGTGAAACCCATTGCATTCCTATCCCACGCATTGTCAAAGTCACAAAAACGGTGGACCACCATTGAGAAAGAAGCATACGCCATTCACTATGCAGTACAGAAATTAGACTTTTATGTGAGAGGGACGAAACTCACTATTAGAACTGATCACCAGCCTTTGGTTAACTGGCTCACCAAAACGCAGGAACAGCCTAAGAAGTTACAGACATGGGCAATGAATTTACAGTCCTATGACACCACTATCGAACATATCCCTGGCAGATTGAACATCTGTGCAGATCTCCTATCCAGAATCAAATATGATGATGAAACCGAAGTGAAAACAATTAGAGTCAAAAATGATGGCACATCCTCAGAGATTGACGATAATGCTAAAGAAATTAACGAAATTACTTCACCAGGTCGAAGAAGTACCTCAGATTCTGCCACACAAGTAGAAGAAGAAAGTCAAGATATGCTTGACATGAGGTTAGAACAAGCGAAAGATGCAGAAATTGTTAAGCTGCTCACATACGTGAAGGAAAACCCAACAAAAAGCAAAGATTTTACAGTACACCCAACGGATGGAGCTCTATACTATATTGATAGTAAACAAGAAGGGACACTAAGAAAAGTCATTCCAGCACATCTAGTCCCAGAAGTATTGCTACAGTTTCATGATAACAACGGGCACATGGGAAGACAAAACAATTGATGTCATAAAGAAAAGGTATTATTGGCAAACTTTCTACAAAGACATTACAGAATATGTAGCCACCTGTAGAACATGTAAATTGAGAAACATGAAGCCACATTTAATTCCTCTTCAAGAAATGCAACCTTCCCATTATCCCATGCAAACAGTAAGCATTGACTTATCAGGTCCTTACCCACTCACCCAATCAGGCAACAAATACCTCCTGCACATAGTTGACCAATACTCTGTTTGGCCAGAAAGTTACCCACTCAGTGATGCCACATCGCAGTCCATCACGCAAATTTTTTTACAAGAATTCATTCCCAGGCATGGCTGTCCAAAACGAATCATTTCAGACAACGGTAAACAGTTTATCGGTAACCCATTTAAAGCCACCTTACACCAGCTGAATATCGAACATACCACAACCACCTATTATTGCCCAAATGCAAATGGCAGAAATGAACGCATGCACGCCACCCTACATGATATTATTAGCAAATATATCAAGGGGAACCACCAATACTGGGACCTATACATTAACCAAGCTCTTGAAGCCATCCGAGTAAACGTGAACGATACCACAGGAATGTCACCCTTTTTCATGCTATACGGAAGAGAACCAAACTTTCCGTTAGACAACCTACTTCGCCCACAAAGAAAATACATGGGAGAAGATCCCGTCGAAATAATCCTTCAAGAAAAGTATAAAGCTCACCAGATTGCACAAAGAAATACGCAGAAGGCATTTCACAAGAAACAGAAACAACATGATAAATCAGCCAAGCTACCAACGTACAAAATAGGAGACAAAGTATACTACAAGAAACATGTACGCAGTTCAAAATTCGATGACCGATGGTTGGATGGCTACAAAATCATGAAACAAACTACGCCTGTAAACTTCATTATCTGGAATGAAGAGAAACACCACCAAACAAAAGCTCACGTAAAACAACTCAAAATTGATAATCACCGGCCCATTCCGCCTCTGACGACAAATACAAGACCAGTCAGAAAGGCCACCCTAAATTATAATCCATCCAGTACAGATTCGTCTGACATATCAGAGTCAGAGACGACAGACTCTGAATTTTACCAAGACGACCGCATACCCAGACCACCCACCGATGCACTACATCGAGCAAGACAACAACGAGACTCGTCCGAAAGCGAAGAAGATATCCCACCACTTGAATTGCGTAATCGACTCCAAGACAGAGACCTGCGCATTAGAAATGAAGAAATAATGCCTCAGACGTCACACGATGACAACAACCAAATACCTTTTATTCACACTCAAACTTACTCCCGCAGTGAAAAATCGTCAGCTGATACCTATCACACCCCCAGTTCAGGCAGTTCCAGTTGGAATACCAGCGAAGGACAAACACTGCTATACCACAAGAACAAGATTGCTCGTTCAGAACAATCAGATCCTGAAGAAACGATACCCAAGCAGATTGTTGAACCATATACCAGCAATCTGTATGAAGACGAACGCAACAAGAAATGCGAAATTACAGTGTCAACCCCGGCACAGCTTTGTCAGACCCCAACGAACAGAATGACAGAGAAATGGTAGAATTATACGAACAAGAAACAGACATTGATACAGCTAGTTCCATTGAAACCAGTGATGCGGATAGTACATTATTTGTACCAGTCGGCTCCAGCGTCAAACGCGCCTATAAAACAGAATCTGATGACTCAATCCCTAGCAACAAAATTCCGCGTATACAGCACAACTATATCAGACGAAAGATTCTGAAGAAACGCTATCGAGTGCCCAAACCAAGCCGAGAAGTATTAGCCTCAGCTCTACTGGTCAAAAACAACAGTGTGCAAATTACTGCGCCCACTGTAAAACGTTAACGTACAGCACAACCAGGTCAGAAGAAAAATCAAGGCGAAACATATACCTGCCTCAAAACTAACAGATGTTCCAGCCATACAAACCCCTACCACAGTGAAACCATCACCGCAATCAAAAGATGTTAAGCCATCACCGCATTCGCCAATGTCCTCAGAGCCCCAACAATCAGCAAATGCAGTGTCACCCACAGTTACTCAGTATGATTCTCGCCTAAGCAGTCGGGACATTGCAAGGTTAGAGATGGCAGAGAAACTGAAGGAACTAGCAAAGCTATTCTGAAAACACGCCCCTCGAGTCTTCAATGTACATGCCATCCCATGTACGGTCAACGCATATGTGAAAAAAACCTTTTTTAACAATGTACTAACTTTCACATGTACTTTATTTTCAGTTTTTGACAGTTTAAATGACTTGCTTCCAGACTAAGATGTCAAAGCCCCACAGAAAGTTTTTTTTTCCAGCCATACCACTACTGATGTCAGAGGAAAATCAAGACCAGCCCACGAAGGATTTTCATTAGATAGTATAGTGTTGTGAAATAAAAATGACAAAACAATTGATAACACACGGTGTTACGAGTTTACAGACACCCTTATTTAGTTACAGACATTTTCTTAATATTTAGAATGTTACACAACCTTACCTATAACACATGTGTCACACTATTCTGTTGTAACATTCATCTCCACTTTTGTAACTGATCATATTCCACGCTCCATTCACCAGACTTCACCAGATCATTTTTTTCGCATCTTAGCAGACACTTTACACCAGTATTTTTTCTTACCCCATACTAATATTTCTTTGATCTCATAATATGCTAAACTCCTTTATATCTATCACCTTGATCAATCATACTGTTCCTACTATGACTTCTCTTAACAACATAAAATTCATACCCAAAACTAGTATTGCATGTTATGCTATTTTTCTCCACAGGATTATTTATTTTCAAATGTACATTATTATTTTAGACCCAGATGTATATTAGTACTGTCAAGAATTTTAAACATTCTCCTAAAGAGATTCCATATCCCAACCTTGACTCTCTATAATAAGATTTCCTTCACCCCACTGTTACAACATCTTTAACTTACTATTTTTCCTTTCCACTATATTGAGACGACATTCTAGACTTGTGATTTTTTTTTTTTTCAATCCCAATCATATTCATTCCTTGGAATTACAATCATGTTGTAATCAGGAGATCCTTGATGTACCCTTTCCTCGCCACTTATTGACAACAGATACTGCTACAACATTCATTCTATTCTAACCTAAACTATTACTTGCAGCCCTATTGGTTAGGATTTACTATTAGAAATGTTGATAGTATATCTAGTGTTTAGTAAATTGATTTTTTATCATTTTTTAGTACTTGTGATACAAACAGAAAAGAAATCACAAGAAAAGAAAAGAAATCACAGAAAAAAGAAAAAAAAAAAGAGAAATGGCAAAATAAAAAATTAAAAAATAAAAGACATAACAGACAAATAAGAAGAGAAAAAACAATTGAAATTTTTTTTATATAAATGTATCATGTGTATATGCCACCCTCACACATTTTGATGATGATAAGACAATATTGTAAAACATTGACTGCCCTGAGGTTAGCAGCTGAAGAAGAAAATAAATAAATCACCCTATGCCACTCATACCCCCACCAGCATGATCTCTGATACTCCAACAATTTTTGTTGATACTGCCTATCACAAATACCCCAATGACATTTGCGCATGCTGAATTTCTGCAAATGAAGAATCCCTTGAGAGCATTAGTATATGCTAACCCCAGATTGAACACATTACACCTATTTGTTGATGATGCCTTTGCCCATGTTAAAGAAATAGCATTTGCACATGCTGACCTAGCAAATGAAATACCCCTCTACAGCATTTGTATATGCTGAACCCACATTGAATACCCCATTACCACATGATAACCACTAATGACACATGAGATGAAGAAGCAACTGGTTATGTATGATGAAGATGCCATTTTATATTAAGGTGAAACTTTATGTTGTCACAGCTGAGATTTTGTTGAAATGTTTATGCACAAAATCCCCCACATTAACATTGGAGGAACAATAATCTTAGTCTTTCGTGGATACGAGCAAAGACAAGGAGATAATGGAATATTTTATGAATACCATGGACATGGAACAAATCAGAGCAGATGATTGTTGCACATATGAGGACCATATTTGAAGTCATTATTGAAGGATTATCAGTAGACAAGAGACAAATAGATTATGATAATCCCATGGAACCACAGGTACTAAGGACACAAAATGGAGATTAAATAATGAGAAAAAAAAATAATGACTGAATAATTGCTACGCCCAGAGGTAAAGGAAATAGAGATACATCCGCATTTTTGGAGAAATCTTTTTTTGATTTTTGCTCATTGCCTTTGTAATATGAACATGGTTGTATAACAAATGACTATTCCTTATCACGAATTACAGAATGTTGTAAGATGGTTGAAATAAATTGACAATTTACTATACTCATAATATACCCAGAATTACAAGAGAGAAAAAAAAATACATGGTTGATGAAATTGGACGTACTGAGATTCTGCTCACCCCGAGGATATTGGATAAAAAATAATGTTATCCCAAGGACAGACATGTCACAGATATATCATGGAGATATTATGACAAAAAAAAAAAAAAAAAAAGAATACCTAGATTGGAAATGCAGCAAACTTGGTCAAGGACACCATGAAATAGACCCCCGCCCCACACTTAAGATAACTGACGGATGAGATTTTTGAATTATAAGTACCATAAGTCACCCATCTGGCTGTAGTCAGCGGATGTTACAGGCACCACATAACTCTGACTAACCCTCGACCTGCGAAGGCAGAGTTGGTGTCGAAATATTGCACATATGTAAAAAGACATGTTTTTGTTCATGTTTTGGTAAAGTTTAGACATTTGTATAAATGGTTCCATAAATGATTAGTTGATATATTGTTGATAAATATTCGCAGATATAGTACATGGACAATTAATAAGGATGTATTTCCAGTACAGAATAAGAGGAATAGGAAGGATCCACATTTTAAATATTGGAGCACCATGAGCGATGAATTGGACTTATAAAGAAAATGGAAATGGTACACGGTATGCAAGGATAACCAGAAAAAAATATGGATAAATAAGAGTCAGAGTACCAGGAACTTTGTTTTATAAGGATATTGTAGACTCCTCACGATCAATTGAATATTTTTTCTTCCCTTCTATGTCACAATTTTTGAGTGATGACCCCAACATTTTTTTTTCATCTCATATTGTCACAAGTTCTTACATCTCAGTTGATTGTTCCATAAATAATTGTTTGATGTGTTTTTGAAAAATGTATTGCTAGATAAGGTACATAGGGAGTTACTAAGGATGAATTCTCAAGATAACAGGAGGACTAGAATGGATACAATGATATTGGAACACCATAAATGATACATTGGTGTTATACAAAAAAAAAAAAAAAGGGAGACAAATATAAACTGTATACAAGGATGCTTTGAGAGTGACAACATGGATACATATTGTCAAAAGTATAAGCAGTTGTCTTAACAGAGAAAATAAAGTAATACGGAACCCAACGTAGAAAATTCATGATGATGTGAAACTATATTTTCCTTTTCCCTTATATTTCATAATATGATAGTAACACATTCGTCTGTTGGTTGCTGAATAATTAGATGTTTGAAAATTGATGTATGGCAAGTCAAAGAAGATCTTTTAAAAAAAAAAATATATATATATATATATATAAAATAATATTTCTAGGACAGAGTTCACAGAAAAAAAATACTGTGTTGACAGAAAAGAAGGAATGATTAGAAATAACTGACTAATGGACAGGATCACCACCAGACGTACGGATATTAGAGACAAACATCACATAGTTTAAAAAAAAAAAAAAGGAATGTAATATAGAACATTTTTTTCTACAGTGACGGACTTAGAACGAATTTATACACTTACCATTTGGAAAATGTCAATAACAAGGAAACATACAAATAAATAAATAAGGATAAGCCATGAGGTTTTAATGCTTTTATTGTGAAAAATGATTACTTATAAAAAATGATGCTAGTTATATTATCGTCTGATAAATATGCATATTATGTCTAGAGATGTTTTCTACATGTAATAATGAGCAAGTGGCTCATTCACTGAAAAAAAAAAAGAGAACATGATGAGTACCCATGAGAACATTGGCTATTTTATGAAAGTGGATTGCCATTACCATAGGAATTGGAGATCCTGGACATTACTAAGGATATTGCAGAGTACTTGGAAAATAAAATAAATAAGTACGCCAGGAAGAAAAAAAAAAAAAGATTTTTTTTAAGTCTTGCAGACTTATATATGGAGCAAATAACAGGAACAGAAAAGAGATAACACCCCCCACCATATCCAAGAGAATGTAATCAACTATATTTTGAATGAAATGTAATAGATTATGATAATGCAGCCAAGTTCTGCAAATAAGATATTTTATTGTTCATTTCCCAGTGTTGCCACTCGTCACATTTTTTGGTGATGACCTTATGATTGTTTTTAGGATTTTGTCGGGCACTGTTGCCAATTGGTAAATTTGGTTGAAATAGGTATTGATGTGAAAGATAGTTTGCAATTTTTTGGAGATGATGTCCATCTATAAGGCCCCTTTATAGACGACAGTCCCATATAGACATAGGAGCTCAGATGTAAGAATTTCGTTAAATTTTTCCGAATTATTTTTGGACTTAGAAAAATTTTTTTGAACTTTAAATTTTTCTGAAAATTTTTTTTTTGAACTTAGGAATTTTGGGGATATTTTTTTGTTATTGATAGTACTCAAATGTCTCCCTACGGGATACATTTGCAGGGCCCCGGGATCTGTATGTAGCCGTGTATACCGTGCTTTATTCAGAGAACAGACTATATTCTAACAAGACGAGAAGAAGCACAGACCACCCCATAATTTTATATTTTATGAGAAACAGAAAATAATAAATTATAGTGTCACATATTTAGGACAGAGTCGCTTCCACACGCCATTTCTAATAATTGGGTGATTCCCCTGACCAATCGGATAGCTCAGATTTACCCCGGGGAATATAGAACAGGACGCCATCTGGCAGTCAGAATGAAGGAGCGAAACTGAATAGGACGTGTCTAGTCCAGCTCTACATATTCCTTAGTTTGAGTAAATCAACTGCAACATTTATTTTAAAATGTGTATTTCAGGACATTGAGTGGTTTTGTATTCCTTACTTGCGTAAGTAGTAACTATCATTCAACGCATATTTGTATAGAGCTTCCAACTCTGGTTGCAGCAGAACTAGGTTCGAAGATTGAGTCAATTTGCAAAAAACTAGTCTTACACATAAAACCATGCTGAGCTGAAAATACCCTTGTGTTGGAAAATATTTAACTCAAGGAATACCTAAGATAATAAAGAAATCAAAGGACTAATCTGAAGGAATGAGAATATGTCGTCGAACCCAAAATAAGACGTTAGGCCTAACCTAAAGGAAGAAAACGGTGGAAAGAAAAAAGTTCGCCATCTTTGACAAATTGAGTAGGCCTATGAGATAAAGATGCAAAAGGGATTTTTGCATCGATGAAAGCATCTGATGATATGTTAAAACTTTATTGTGCTTATTATTGTAAAAACGTTCTGAATTCCAGACTTTTGTTGAAATTTGACTTCATGCTGTAAGACATTAAAAGATTTGTTTGAAATAGAACGCTGTTGCAAAAGTGAATTTCTACAGTTTGAGATTTAGCTAAGAAATCTATCCATCTCAGTTAAATTTGCTACATCAACACCTAAGAGAAGAAAATCGAACCTGGTGACCCAATCTTACAAAGGAGAGGAAAAAAATATCTCTAGCGGTCAAGGCTAGTTAACCAAACCTACTCTCTATAAAATAAACTGTAAACCCTGCATACCCCGACACTGCCACAATATAATCTTATTATAGTAATGGGAGACCTCAATGCGAAAGTTGGTACACACAATACATATAATGAAAGAACAATGGGGAAATGCGGCAGCGGAACAGCGAACGAAAATGGGGATAAATTAATAAGTTTTTGTAGCATTAACAACCTGGTCATTGGAGGAACACTTTTCCCACATAAAGAAATTCACAAATTAACATGGGAATCACCAAATGGTCGGGACAGAAACCAGATAGACCACATCATGGTTAACGGTAGATGGAGACATGCATTACAAGATGTGAAGGTAAGAAGAGGTGCAGATGTGGGAAGTGATCACCATTTAGTAGTAGCAAAACTGAAAGTGAAACTAAGAAGGGCTAGACCAACTGTAACTACACAGAAAAGGTTTGACATCAGCAAATTGAAGGACCCCCTTACCAGAAAAGCAAGCACTGAGAAATGAACAAAGCATAGTATACAAAATAACTAAATTCATCAGCGGAAAACGAGGTGCAAACAATATTACATTAGTACGAGATAAGCAAGGCAATCTCATCACGACAGCAGAGGGACAGGAAACAAGATGGACAAAGCACTTCAGAGAAACTCTGAACAAGGAACCACCAGAGACACAACTGAATGTTCCTGAGGCTGAAAACGATCTAGATGTAAATACAGACATTCCTCGAAAAGAAGAAATCATCACAGCAATCAAAGGGTTAAAGAACGGCAAAGCTCCTGGCCATAATAACTTAAATGCAGAGCTATTTAAGACAGACCCTGAGTTAGCAGCAGAACTATTAGAACCACTATTTGCACAAGTCTGGAAAACGGGGACAACACCATCATAGTGGAACAAAGGAATAATTGTCAAATTGCCCAAGAAGGAAGATCTAGCAGACTGCAATAACTGGAGAGGAATCACTCTTCTCTCAGTTCCCAGCAAAATACTAGGCAGGATAATTATACAGAGAATTTCAAAGGCAGTAGACCAAAAACTGAGGAAAGAACAAGCAGGATTTAGAAAGAACAGAAGATGTGTAGATCATATATTCACTCTCAGGAACATTATAGAGCAGTGCACAGAATGGCAAAGACAGCTTTACATAAATATCGTTGATTTTGAAAAGGCTTTTGACAGCATACATAGGGACAGTTTATGGAAAATACTGAGGGCTTATGGAATTCCAAGCTGCATAGTGTGAATCATAAAAAGCCTCTATGCCAACGTTACGTGTAGTGTTGGGCAGAGCAACCTAACCTTCGAGGTGAAGACAGGAGTACGACAGGGATGCCCCTTATCAACCACTCAATTTTTAACAGTCATAGACTGGGTGATGCGCCAGACAACAGAGGGCAGTCCAAGAGGAATAAGATGGACTACATTTTCTACATGGGAAGATCTGGAATATGCAGATGACATTGCACTACTAGCACATTCACATCAACACATCCAGGAAAAAACGAATAGACTTAATAAGTTTAGCCAGCAGGTGGGCTTGAACATCAATTTAAAGAAGTTTGAGGTCATGACGCTCAATGTGAGCAACCCTGAACCCATATCAGTAGCACAAGCACAAAATTAAGATTATATCAGAGCTGTGTGCTTTCTGTGCTTCTCTATGGTGCGGAATGCTGGAGAGTTACAGAGAAGGAAATGTCAAAATTGTCCTCTTTTCACACAACATGCCTAAGAAAATTCACCGAATCTTTTGGCCGAATACCATCACCAACCAAGATTTGCTTACTCGTAGCAAGCAAGAGGACATGCACACCATCATAGCTGGCAGACGCTGGAGCTGGGTTGGTCATGTCCTCAGAAGAGACCCCGATGCCATCACAAGAACAGCTATGCTTTGGACCCCTGAAGGAAAACGAAAGAGAGGCCGACCAAAAACAACTTGGTGGAGGACTGTGGAGGCTGAGTTGCAAAGAATGAACCAGAGTTGGGGCAATGTACGAAGGATGGCCACCGACCGAGCAAAGTCGAATCAGTTTGTTGTTGCCCTACAAGACGCCACTAGGCGTGATGGCCACTGACTGCTTTGACGGTCGGTGGTTAAGGATCCAAGGAGGCAAGGAGGCGTACCATTCAACAGTCCGTTTTTTGCGTTCAGGTTTCGCAATAGCCTGATACATGCAGCAACCTTTAGTTTCAGCAAATGCGGTGGCATTCCTGACGTGCACTGCTCGTTAAGGAACTCGGTTGGGAAAACAACTGCGTCGTTGGAATCATCGGAAATCATGGTATCTATGCTCCAATAAACCGTTTCATTTCCAGCGAGTAGCTCCAACAATAAGTCTGCAATACTTTAAATGAAATTTTGTCTTGAAGAAAGAATCAAAAACTTACATTTTGAGGTTTTTTTTTTTTTTAACAAAATGATGAGTTAAATCCGTTTCCGGAATGAAACTGGGTTTTACAATCAAAAACTTACATTTTATTCACATATCACTGTCACTCACTTTGTGCTGCACAATTCACCGACCTTTCTTCGTTGAATGTACTATTTTCGGGAGAGTACATATAAGGGAAACAATACAATTAATGTCTAACTTTCAACCACAGTGTCATCCCTTAGATGTGACCGACGTACAAACGGCGAGAATTATTTATTTTAGATGGTATGTTGTTGGTATGTTGTTGGTATGTTGTTGGTATGTTGTTGGTATGTTGTTGGTATGTGGGAGCTGCATTATTCGTGCAAGAGAGGTCTCAAGTTTGGTTTCCTTTTGTTTTAATGACCTTCTTCATTGCACACTGACAACTCCATTAGGGTTCCGATCTCCTCCCTTGGATCACGTACGTAAGATCTTAGCATAGTGCACCCGCAAGAATCTCAATCGGCGTATACATGAATCACACATTCTATAAATATTTTTGTAGTGGGTAGGTATCCTAACTTTTAGATTTTGCCTATTCAGCGGCCGTATGGCCTACGTTACGATTTCCAACTGCCGAAGGATTTTTAACGTGCGAAATTTGCACACTAGAACTATTTTTCGCCCTTATCCATGCATGGAGGCATATCTGGAGTCATCCTTATATGACCATTAGCTATGCACAATGCTACAATATATGTACGTGGAAGTGAACCTCTGTCTTGATGCTAATTAGATCCTCATTGACTCTTGAAATCATCCACACACTTCCAGGGATTCCCACTGTGGTGAAACTTGTGAGAACCCAGCATTGCACACTAAGCTTGGAGAAGTCACTTGAGCCTCAGCAAATATTCTTTAGCTTTGACTTGGTTGACTTCATGCATGAGGATCTCGCTGTAGACACAGTGATAGGTAGGGGAAGCTAAGAAGTGGCTCTGTGCAGGACGTGACAATTCCTTGGGAGAGCCCAGAACCAGAGTACAGTATTTTAGCTCTGCATAGTTGGAGAGCCCCCTTTGATGGCGGGGAATGCACAGTATGTCACGCACTTCATACTCCTAGCTTGGGACCATATGTGATGATCCTTTAAATGCAAGCCAAGCTGGAGAAACTGGAGCTCATGACTTCAGCTCAACACGTTACGGAATGACAGAAAAGTCACAGGAAAAGCCTAGATCTACAGTGTAGATAATACCAAGGGGTCTTAAACTTGGTATTGGCTGCTAAAGAGCAAGAAGCTCAGCAGCTCTAGTTAAACAACAACAACAACAACAACAACAACAACAACAATCGTCCTTATCCGAGACTTCTGATCTCACTACCCAGGAGATCAGGGGGACATCATTAGGAACCATTAGTTTTGAAAAAGATTTCCATCACATATATTCACTTTACCAACGGGCTGATCACCCGTTTGCCAGTCACTTCGATTACGGAAACAACAGCAAATGGATTGATTTGCCGTTGCCCTAAAGACGCCAATAGGTGTGATGGGAAACAATGGCAAAGAAAACCTATCTGCTGTTGCCCTAAGACGCCACTAGGCGTAATGGCCACTGACTGCTTTGACGGTCGGTGGCTAAGGACGGAAGAAGAAGAAGAAGAATATTCACTTTGCTGGGAGCGAACCCGGTACCGTTTGAATTTGATGCGGACGCGATACCTGTTAGTCACTCCGAATCCCCCCTGCCCTCCCCCCCTCTATAACGTGCTAAATTAAAGTAAACTATCGTCTTTTAAGTAATAAACTTCATTTGTGCTGTGACATCTTTCAGAACATCCCCATTACTCTTGTTTCTGTGACATCTTTCAGAACATCCCCATTACTCTTGTTTCTGTGACATCTTTCAGAACATCCCCATTACTCTTGTTTCTGTGACATCTTTCAGAACATCCCCATTACTCTTGTTTCTGTGACATCTTTCAGAACATCCCCATTACTCTTAATTCTGTGACATCTTTCAGAACATCCCCATTACTCTTGTTTCTGTGACATCTTTCAGAACATCCCCATTACTCTTGTTTCTGTGACATCTTTCAGAACATCCCCATTACTCTTGTTTCTGTGACATCTTTCAGAACATCCCCATTACTCTTGTTTCTGTGACATCTTTCAGAACATCCCCATTACTCTTGTTTCTGTGACATCTTTCAGAACATTCCCATTACTGTTGTTTCTGTGACATCTTTCAGAACATCCCCATTACTCTTGTTTCTGTGACATCTTTCAGAACATCCCCATTACTCTTAATTCTGTGACATCTTTCAGAACATCCCCATTACTCTTGTTTCTGTGACATCTTTCAGAACATCCCCATTACTCTTGTTTTTGTGACATCTTTCAGAACATCCCCATTACTCTTGTTTTTGTGACATCTTTCAGAACATCCCCATTACTCTTGTTTCTGTGACATCTTTCAGAACATCCCCATTACTCTTGTTTCTGTGACATCTTTCAGAACATCCCCATTACTCTGGTTTCTGTGACATCTTTCAGAACATCCCCATTACTCTTGTTTCTGTGACATCTTTCAGAACATCCCCACTACTCCTGTTTCTGTGACATCTTTCAGAACATCCCCATTACTCTTGTTTCTGTGACATCTTTCAGAACATACCAATTACTCTTGTTTCTGTGACATCTTTCAGAACATCCCCATTACTCTTGTTTCTGTGACATCTTTCAGAACATTCCCATTACTGTTGTTTCTGTGACATCTTTCAGAACATCCCCATTACTCTTGTTTCTGTGACATCTTTCAGAACATCCCCATTACTCTTAATTCTGTGACATCTTTCAGAACATCCCCATTACTCTTGTTTCTGTGACATCTTTCAGAACATCCCCATTACTCTTGTTTTTGTGACATCTTTCAGAACATCCCCATTACTCTTGTTTCTGTGACATCTTTCAGAACATCCCCATTACTCTTGTTTCTGTGACATCTTTCAGAACATCCCCATTACTCTTGTTTCTGTGACATCTTTCAGAACATCCCCATTACTCTTGTTTCTGTGACAGCTTTCAGAACATCCTCATTACTCTTGTTTCTGTGGCATCTTTCAGAACATCCCAATTACTCTTGTTTCTGTGACATCTTTCAGAACATCCACATTACTCTTGTTTCTGTGGCATCTTTCAGAACATCCCCATTACTCTTGTTTCTGTGACATCTTTCAGAACATCCCCATTACTCTTGTTTCTGTGGCATCGTTCAGAACATCCGATTACTCTTGTTTCTGTGGCATCTTTCAGAACATCCCCATTACTCTTGTTTCTGTGGCATCTTTCAGAACATCCCCATTACTCTTGTTTCTGTGGCATCTTTCAGAACATCCCCATTACTCTTGTTTCTGTGACATCTTTCAGAACATCCCCATTACTCTTGTTTCTATGACATCTTTCAGAACATCCCCATTACTCTTGTTTCTGTGGCATCTTTCAGAACATCCCATTACAGTTTCTGTGGCATCTTTCAGATAACATCCCCATTACTCTTGTTTCTGTGGCATCTTTCAGAATATCCCCATTACTCTTGTTTCTCTGTGACATCTTTCAGAACATCCCCATTACTCTTGTTTCTGTGACATCTTTCAGGAACATCCCCTTTACTCTTGTTTTTATACTGTGACATCTTGCAGAACATCCCCATTACTCTTGTTTTCTGTGACATCTTGCAGAACATCCCCATTACTCTTGTTTCTGTGACATCTTTCAGAACATCCCATTACTCTTGTTTCTGTGACATCTTTCAGAAACATCCCCATTACTCTTAATTCTGTGACATCTTTCAGAAACATCCCCATTACTCTTGTTTCTGTGACATCTTTCAGAACATCCCCATTACTCTTGTTTTCTGTGACATCTTTCAGAACATCCCATTTACTCTTGTTTCTGTGACATTTTCAGAACATCTTTTATTACTCTTGTTTCTGTGACATCTTTCAGAACATCCCCATTACTCTTGTTTCTGTGACATCTTTCAGAACATCCCCATTACTCTTAATTCTGTGACATCTTTCAGAACATCCCCATTACTCTTGTTTTTGTGACATCTTTCAGAACATCCCCATTATTCTTGTTTTTGTGACATCTTTCAGAACATCCCCATTACTCTTGTTTCTGTGACATCTTTCAGAACATCCCCATTACTCTTGTTTCTGCGACATCTTTCAGAACATCCCCATTACTTTTGTTTCTGTGACAGCTTTCAGAACATCCTCATTACTCTTGTTTCTGTGGCATCTTTCAGAACATCCCAATTACTCTTGTTTCTGTGACATCTTTCAGAACATCCCCATTACTCTTGTTTCTGTGGCATCTTTCAGAACATCCCCATTACTCTTGTTTCTGTGACATCTTTCAGAACATCCCCATTACTCTTGTTTCTGTGGCATCGTTCAGAACATCCGATTACTCTTGTTTCTGTGGCATCTTTCAGAACATCCCCATTACTCTTGTTTCTGTGGCATCTTTCAGAACATCCCCATTACTCTTGTTTCTGTGGCATCTTTCAGAACATCCCCATTACTCTTGTTTCTGTGACATCTTTCAGAACATCCCCATTACTCTTGTTTCTGTGACATCTTTCAGAACATCCCCATTACTCTTGTTTCTGTGACATCTTTCAGAACATCCCCATTACTCTGGTTTCTGTGACATCTTTCAGAACATCCCCATTACTCTTGTTTCTGTGACATCTTTCAGAACATCCCCACTACTCCTGTTTCTGTGACATCTTTCAGAACATCCCCATTACTCTTGTTTCTGTGACATCTTTCAGAACATCCCCATTACTCTTGTTTCTGTGACATCTTTCAGAACATCCCCATTACTCTTGTTTCTGTGACATCTTTCAGAACATCCCCATTACTCTTGTTTCTGTGACATCTTTCAGAACATCCCCATTACTCTTGTTTCTGTGACATCTTTCAGAACATCCCCATTACTCTTGTTTCTGTGACATCTTTCAGAACATCCCCATTACTCTTGTTTCTGTGACATCTTTCAGAACATCCCCATTACTCTTTTTTCTGTGACATCTTTCAGAACATCCCCATTACTCTTGTTTCTGTGACATCTTTCAGAACATCCCCATTACTCTGGTTTCTGTGACATCTTTCAGAACATCCCCATTACTCTTGTTTCTGTGACATCTTTCAGAACATCCCCATTACTCTTGTTTCTGTGACATCTTTCAGAACATCCCCATTACTCTTGTTTCTGTGACATCTTTCAGAACATCCCCATTACTCTTGTTTCTGTGACATCTTTCAGAACATCCCCATTACTCTTGTTTCTGTGACATCTTTCAGAACATCCCCATTACTCTTGTTTCTGTGACATTCGTGAATTTTCTACTTTGTCTTGATGGTCAGTGACTGGCTTCCATATGTCAACATTAGAGATCTATATATAGGGATGAAAACCTCGCATTTTTATCCATGCTGACAAAGATTCATCATCATGTGAGGTATTCTTTCCAGAACATTGTCTCCATTACAGCTGCTCTGAACGCATCACGATTCTGGGCAAGTCGACCTGCATCAGCCAAAGACAAGTTCAGACTCTCTGTGATGTCCTGGGTCCACCGTCGTCTAGGTCGACCCCTTCCCCTTTTTCCAGGGACTATGCCTTCCATCACTATTTTTTCCACACTATTATGTCTTTTTATATGACCGAAAAATTTCAGCTTCCTTATTGCGATGGTATTTAGGAGCCAATGTTCCTGTACGTTTAGTGAGTGCAGTACTTCTCTGTTGGTCTTTTTTTCTGTCCAGGGTATTCTCAACATCCTTCTGTAGCATTTCATTTCGAATGATGTAATCTTTTTTGCAGCTGTTTTATTGAGTGTCCAAGTCTCGCAGCCGTATGTTGCTACTGGAAATATACATGCTCTGATCAGTTGTAACTTTGTTTTGCAAAATACTTTTAATTTTATGGAACGCAGTTTATGCATGAGCTATTCAACGCTTCACTATGAAACGCACCTTCCATCTGATATTATCGACGTGCCTAAGCTTTTGAATCTTCTGACGCGTTTCAAAAGTGTATTATTTATTTATGAACAAACCTACATCGGTAAATTGTTTATATCCTGGCTGGAGTCTGAACACTGAACCATGTCTTTCTTGATAAGCGATGTGCGCGGATCTATTCAAATCAAACGTGACTTTGATCACACAGTTTTAATTTGTTAAAAACAATTTATGAGACGAGAAATAGATGTCCACATAAAGAAAACGTGTCTTGTAGTTTAACAGTATAAAATTGTTAAAAGTAGTCCAATAGCAGATATATCGTAAGGGGAGTTATGTGTTTGAGCATTCACTGTACAATGTCTGTAATGTAAAATGTCTGTAATGTAATGTAAAATGTCTGTAATGTACAATGTCTGTAATGTAATGAAAAATGTCTGTAAAGTAAAATGTCTGTAATGTAAAATGTCTCAGAATTTTGAGTTGGGGTGACTCCTTCCTGTAGCAAAGTTTGATTTGCTGGGGAGGTTATGATGGTATCCTAAAAGAATGAAATCCGTGTCTGTATTAACCGTGTGAGGTCAAGCACATGTAGGCCCCTGACTCTATAAATGATGATGATGAATTATGTGCAGGGAACCTAACACTACCTCCCTAGATCTCACACGGTCACTATTTTGGCTCTAGTGTCTGGTGTATGATGTATCTAGTGTCTAGGGGAGAAATGAAATGATGGTACACAACACAAAAACACTTTAATTTTCTATGAGGAAGTGAATAAAACCAGTGGTTAAGTTTTTCTTTAAAAGGAATACTTTTTTCTGTACAATTTAATCTGCCTGTCCAGTCATCTTTTTTGGACAGGTCTTTGAAAATGAGGACAAGATAGTTTACAGAAAAGATCAACTAAAATATGTGGACTTTTTGTCCACTAACTAAAAAGTTAATATATATTTCCTGTTGGAATGTTCACAGCTTACACTTTATTCATCTAAAAGGGAGAGTCACTGTGTATGAGGGGCTGTAGTTTCATCATACCCCATAAAATTCCTGAGTATGATTTGAAATACCAGTGTTTATTAAACGACAGTGTCAGATATACCCAGAGGCTTAACTCATCACCTGGGATTCCTTGTAGAATGATAATAATACAGTATGAAGTTGCAGAAAATCTCGATCTCTCCAAATGCCCAAGCTCCCCCCGTTATCTTTTGACAGCATAAACGAATGGTCGGAGACTTGATGGCTTTATTCTCACTCAGCAGGTTTCCTGTTACCAGCTGGCAACAGGAAATAAAACCTCTGCAACAAAAGGACACCCTGGCCTTTTATATCTGATCACTTATTATGTTTATTATTTTCCTACGGTGCTATGGGGTCAGCCTCGCGTGCATTACAGGTGCACTCGCCCCTAATTTTACATGACTCCCACCTTGCTGTGACCACACCTCAGGTCCCTATGGCAGATACGCCACTGTACGTTTACATAGTTTTCCTCAATAAAATAATGTGGAGTAACCACATTTCCTTTGGTATGATTTTCACTTCTTTTTTTTCTTTTTTTGTAAAATAAATGCTTCAGGCATGTTAAACAGTTTTCATGGAACACAGAGGCTTACTAATATTCTAATGCAATAATATGACAACATAATCATGACAACATACACCACTTAGATACATTTCAATGTTAGGACTCAACAATGTCTGCTCCCGGCACGTCCTTCACTTTTCCCAATAGCAGTATATAACTTTGGCAGTGGGATTAAACATAATAATTCCTAAAGCATTCTTACCACAAATATCAAGAAATATAAACATATGACGCTGACTTGCAAAGAAATGGCCTCAGTTTCCTCTGCACTGCCAAGACTGTGAATACTTCTTTATTTAATTTTACAATTAACACAGCTGATCTCAGCGTATTTGAATGAAACTTTTTGTTCAACTGGCAATGAATAGTGAAAGCCTTTTGCTAATATCTATTAGCACTGGCCAATCGAAAGCTTGCGACTACCAGAATTCAAATGTAGTTTTTGAAAAACAAAAATAATTCCAAACAAACTCTGCGTCTGGTAGTCGATTGGCCAGCCTGCTTTAGTTATGCCAATACAAAAAGATGTTAGTTTTGGGTAACAATTTTCCTACCGCTCCCCTTTCCCTCCTATACTCTTTTTACTCAAGCGAATTTGAAACCACCTCAATGCCTCTTTTCTAAGCGCCCGTCCCCACTAACGTTATGACAAAAACAAGCAGGAACAACAGTCTGTCTGGTCTCGCATCCGTAGACATTTAGTATTTTCTCAATAACTTGGCCAATATTTGTACTATCATATTATTTAAAACCTATTCTTGCTCAGTGGACTTTAAGCTATACTACCATATGATTTTTATGACTAGATTCATTATGGTTTAGATTTTCAATTTTGTCACCGGCAATCGTCAAATAAAAATTTTACACAAGACGGCCATCTTTTCCCCTCTTCACCTCTCGCTAACATGTATTTTTTAAATAACTACTTGTTTTAGTGACGTCAGTAATACTACCGCGAGGAGGAAATAAAATTGTCTGCGTGTTTGCCTCTGTTGGCTTTGCCACATCGTGTATATACTATTAGTCTCGCGTGCAGAACGACGCGGGTTTTGGCATGCGTTGGTAGCATTTTGCGTTAATGTATTACAGTCGTCTCGTTATTGCTACTTAGAAAAAGTCCAAAAGACTACCAAATTTTGCGTTACTGTTGACAGATTACGTTACTACAGACAGCAGTTTGGCGTTACATTTCTAACAAATCGTTAATTATAAGGCTAGGCTGCATTGTGTATGCAGCAGATCTGGCAAAATGTTAAATATTAGTAGTACGTTTTCGAAACCGAAACAAAAATGCGTGTTAGATTTTTACCGTGGGATCGTTCTATAGGCTTTAGCACTGCACAAAATTCAGCGCTATGCTGGCGTGTGAGAGTATCACCGTCAGACACAATAGGGCGGGTTTATTTATTATCATTTTATGACTAAAATCTTACTGAAATGAGCGATTATTCTCGCAGATTTTACTACACTTCCCTTCATCGCTGCCTTTGACTCCCTTAGCACAAGAGCAGAGTCAGGTACCCATATTCAGCAGGGTAGGTAGGCTGTGACGCTAGCAGGTAGGAACCCAGTATTGTATTATTGACTAAAACAAGTCATATTTAAAAAAAAATAAAAGAAAATTAAGACCTGTCATCTTCGCTTGCGAGCCTAGTTCGAGGAATAAGTTTCCATGAAATTTTCAATCGCTCCAAAAGTCAGACGCCATGCTCATTCGAGCGTGTTTTTCGAACACATGCCAAATGAGTGGCGTGCTAATAAATAATGTTTTGAGTGAAGCATACAAATCTAGCTACACGCGTTTCATGCCTGTTTATTGATAGCCCATATAAGCTACGTAACCATACCAGTTCTTGACTGGAATTGACAAGCGATGGGAAAAGTAGCGAGGCCAAGGAGAAATTAGACAAACAAGTGGAAACTTAGGTATTTGAGATATGGGCAGCAGAGTTGAAGCAAGCGGCCCTGGACAGAAACGATCAACTAGCAGAATTGGTCGCCTGTTGTAGACTGTGAAACGAAAGGCAATTATTTATACTGAGTTATAGATCTGGTGTAAATAAAATTCTCCGAATCTTTTGGCCAAACGCCATCAGCAACCAAGAACTACTTATTCGGAGTAACCAGGAGGACATGCACACCATCATAGCTGGCAGACGCTGGAGTTGGGTTGGCCACGTCCTCAAAAGGGACCCTGATACCATCACAAGAACAGCTATGCTATGGACCCCTGAGGGAAAGCGAAAGAGAGGCCGATCAAAAACAACTTGGCGGAGAACTGTGGAAGCCGAGATGCAAAGAATGAACCAGAGTTGGGGCACTGTATGAAGGATGGCCGCCGACCAAGCAAAGTGGAATTAATTTGTTGCTGCCCTACAAGACGCCACCAGGCGTGATGGCCACCGACTGCTTTGACGGTTGGCGGTTATGGATCAAAGAAGATAGATCTGGTAGAGCAGGGGACGGCAACCCAGATGATTTTTGGATCTACTTTAGTAACAATGTCCTCTATATATTAGTTGTATATATATATACACATACACAATGTTATGTTAAGCATTGCGGGTGATCGATTTATATTTGTGTGTGCGTGCGTGTATGTGTGTGTGTGTGTGTTCGAGCTTAGGTCTGTGTAATTTTAAGAGGGTGGGGGGAAGCAAGGATGATGAACCTTACAAAGAAAATAGATCGCCTTCCTATTTCAAGCAGTTTACAAATATATTTTAGTAGCGAGCTCGAGAACTTTTATTGGTCATGCGGAACAAGTGCCTTTGATCCCGGGGATTTTAAATGCCGGAGGGAGAGGTCTAATCTGAAATTTTCCTAGTTTGAAACGTCTTTTGTTTTTTTGTTTACCCGCAGTTGCCTGGATCTACCACATCATCTACTGGGACCTACCAGAAGATCGTGATCGACTTGTTGTCGACCCCTGCGGTAGAGAGTCAGTTATGCGGACGTCAGTTCCGAAGATCTCTTTGTCCGATAACAACTCGCAAACTAAGTTGTTTGGCCGTACAATATGTCTGTGGAAAAAAAAAAACAAGTTGGGGGGGGGGGGGGGGGGGGAGAGAGGGGGGGGGTTAAGGGGGGGGGGGGGGGGGGGCGGGGGGGTGGGGGGGGGCCGGGGGGGGGGGGGGGTGGGGGGCGGGGGGAAGAAAGGGTGGTAGTTGTGTACGTGGAATCCTACACTGATTAATTTGTGAACTAAGGGAAGGGGATGTTAATAGTGCAGGAGAGGGGTTGACACTGGTTTATCTCTTCACAGTTTAGTTGGCTATAAAACACAAGAAGTGAGTGAGTGGTAGTTATGTAGTACTCAAACTAACAATGAATGCTTCGCTTTCCAGAACTTTATGGAAAAATGGACTAAAGAAAGCCTGCTGTTTTAAAGATGAGGATTAATTTAAAATTCACAATCATTTTGCAAAGAATGGAGTCTGGTTTTGCCTAGCCGGCATTTTAAGCTTTAGGAAATCAACGATAACGACATCGGAAATAAGCCGGTGTAGGAGGCGCCAAGGACGTAACAGGTAACACGCACTTTATAACACATAAGTCAACAGAAGTGATTGCGTCATTAATAGGCTGGACTGCCCATGGTAAATTTCCGGTGTTATGTGTTGCGGGTCGCACTAATGACCCGTCATCGAAGCATCATTTTTGGTGATGCCTAGTTGGCAGGGAGGATAGTGTGATTCGCTTGCATAGCTAGGCGGGGTTGTCACACGGAAGGTGCTGGGTTCGAGTCCTGAATAAGCCACTCATGTCTGTTGTTTTTCTGTTGTCTAGTGTTCTACTTCTTTATTTCTTACGAGTGCCTGAAAACATACCTTTATGTTTGTCTAATATTTATTAACACGCGCTGTACAGTGCTTCCTACCGTCAGGATTTACTGTACAGTAAATCTTCTCTGAAAATAATACATTGGTATATCCACTGCGTTGTACAGTAGTTATTATAATCCATTAGGCAGATATTTCCACCTTTCCTTCATTTATAGGGCAAAAGACTGGAGAGATAAAGAGTAAAGATATTTTAATGTTTGCTTCATATGTTACTCATTTATGAATACATTTTATGAAATTTTTAGAATTTCGTCTAAAAATATATGGTGGGAAATTATTATTTCAGTGTTCATTCCAAACAGGTATCGGTATGGTGCGTGTAGTGCGGTATGGTGCGTGTAGTGCGGCATGTTGCGTGTAGTGGGATCATAATTTGGGCAGTCAATAATAAATATAAGGTCAAGGTGGTTGTTGCAAGTGGCGTGTTGCAAGGCGTGGTTTGGTTAGCTCTGAACAATGTTCCATGTGATATTAATAAAACAGTTATAAATGTCTGGCCATTGTTTTATCTTCTTGATATTCTTGAGTGATCGTGTATCGTGCCTTCTATGTAAGATTACGCGAATGCAGGGGTGGAAGATTCTGAACAATAATTGAACCTTGGAATACGATTGATGTGACAAATCGGTTCATAGAGTCCACAAATATTTAATACAGTTTACACGTCAAGACGATTCATGCATGTTGATCACAAAGGTACATATTATAACTTGAAAATATATGGCATAGATATGTAGATATCCTATCAGTCCTTGTCCAATAATCAAATTACTGTATGCAGATTGTCATAGCTGTATGCACGCGCGGTTGGGGTTTTCCAACGGCCGACAGTGAGTCTATGAGTCTGGTAAAATCAAATACTATGGACTGTAATTCATCCTTCCTTAATTTTCACTTTCGTACTGACCTTTAATCATTTCAAATCTTCGTAATAGCAATGGACTGACCCATGTCCGTACTTGCATAAAATATATCTGTATGGCAATACCATGCTCAACATTGGAAGGAAAGTCAGACGCGTCTTAACAGCTTGACGGTCAATGTAAAAAGGGTATGGTTTCTTAGTTACCGACTGTGTCCTAAACAACGCTATACACGTCATAATCGATCGTGTATGAAGCGTTCAGTAATTGCACGTCTGGTAACCTTTAGCAGACGGCGTTAATATCATATACCGTAACAATTCCCTGTACACCGGGGAAAAAAAAAATCGATAGATTTTTTTTCAATATCTATCCGACTTAACAATTTTTCAAAAAAATTTAACACAATTGTGACATATGGCCGACGATGTTCTGAGTAGAACCGTGTTGCGGTCGTGTCAACTAACTATTTGTCATAGTCATCTAATCATAAATCACATTATATATCAATATTATACATATTATTATATCAACTAAATAAATGTCCAATGTTAATAGTGAATGAGAAAATTAAATTAAAGTAAGGTCTGTCGTATTAGTATGTCATATAGGAATTAATTTGACTAATTAAAATTAAATTAATTAATTAAATTAAGAGTTAAATTATTAAGGTTCTAATGTAACGCGATGTTATGAGAGAAGAAAAGACAAACTAAGTAAGAAGAAATAGAAAGAAATTCGAATATAAGTTTAACTTAATTGTGTGTGTTAAGTGTTAGTGAATAATAACTATCTAATTTAACTAACTAAATAATGTATAGGTACATTAAAAAAAAAAAAATTATTAATCTAATACTTGTGTGAGATTTATTTTCTCTTTTCATAATTTCTTCTTTTAGTATTTCGTTCTCTTTTTTTTTGTTCTTTCATTTCATTTTTTTCTCACATTTCATTTTATTGATAATAATTCAATTAAGAAGTTAAGTTAACTAATTAATTAGTATAGGATATGATGATCCATCCGTAGTCTTGATCCTGATGAATTCTTTTAGGCAAAAATGTTCAAACGTTTACGTTGGAAAGAAATGTCATTTATCCTAGCATCCAAGAATTAAGTATACACAGGAACATCAGTTCGGTTTGTCGTCAGACATAAATCCATGATTGTTCAAAGAGTATTCATATCTCGTGTATGGACGTTAGACGAAGTTTGAATGTCTATATATACCTTGATTGTCTTTTAATTCAATTCTGTGATGCATATAGTGTTTATACAGTTTAAATTAAAGGCAAGGTTAGTTCCTTTATAGTTGATACTTCGTTCAATCCAATGTAGTTCTGATTGATGTAGTTTAAGAGTGTCAATATTGATTATTCGTCGTCAATAGGATTACGTGACAATGCATCTGCCACACAATTTTCAGTGCCAGGTATGTGTTCAATGGAGAACTCAAATGGCTGTAGGATGATTGAATATCTGGCAAGTTTCTGGCTCTTATGATTAGAGCGACGCAAAGAGGCCACAGCACGTTGGTCCGTCTGTATGGTGAAGGGAGCACCGAGGAGGAACTTCTCAAGTTTCGTTATTGCCCAGATCACAGATAAAAGTTCCTTGTCGACTGTTGAATACTTCGTTTCTGCCGGCTTCAGCTCTCTTGATATATATAAGGTGGGGTGTAGAATGCCATCATGGTTCTGGAGCAGGCATGCACCAATGCCGTAGTTACTAGCATCTGTTCGTAAGAAAAATCTTTTGGAAGCATCGGGAAGTCTTATAAATTGGTTCATGTGAGAACAAATTTATAATTTTGTTGAAAGTTTCATTGCATGTACCAGTCCATGTCACCTTCACCGGCATATCTTTTTTTAACAATGAAGACAATACAGCCGTGATGGATGACAAGTTTGGTATGAATCTACTGTAATATTGAACAAGTCCTAACAAACTCCTGACCTGTTTCTTCGTCTGAGGAACTGCTATGTTTAGAATTTTGGAGACTGTACTAGGTAACGTTCGGATATATCCCGATCCAATGATATGTCCCAAAAAGGTTATCTCATTACACGCGATTTGCACCTTTGTAGGTTTAGCAGTTAGATGATAATTCCTTAGAGTGTCAAAAACATATCTAAGTCCCGAAACATGTTCCTCAAACGACGAACTAAACAAGCATATGTCGTCAATATATGTAATAACGTCTGGTCTACCTGATAAAATTTGTCGCATCAGGCGAATGAAGGTAGCTGGCGCATTAACAAGCCCAAAAGGCATCACATTCCACTGGTATAGACCTTGTGGCGTGGAAAATGCGGTGTAGTACTTAGCCTTTTCGGTCAGTGGTATCTGCCAATAACCTTTAGTTAAGTCTATCTTACTAAATATAGTTGCGTTAGATAGACGTGGCAGTAAGTCGTCAATAAGTGGATGTGGTTCGCTGTCAACTATAGTCTTAGCATTTAATTTTCTATAATCAACACATAGTCTAATGTTATTGTCCTTCTTCCGGACAATCACTAATGGAGAAGAGAATGGCGAATTACTAGTCTCAATGATTCCCAGAGACAACATCTGTTCAAGTTCCTTAGTAGTTTTAGCAAGGAAATGTAAAGGAACAGAATAGGGATGTACACGAATAGGTGTATCACCATTGAGAGTAATGTCATGACTGATAGCCGATGTGCGACCCGGGACGTCGGTCAACACATCTGGATAAGATTGTAATAGATTAGCAATCTGTAGACGCTGTTGCGGTGTAACCGTTGAAGAGATGGTTACATCCCGCCAAGATTCAGTAGGTTGAACTACTGGTACAGGTAACGGTAACTGTACCTCAGGAAAAGAAGATTCTTCTTCCTGGATGACAGATAAGTTAGTATAATGACAAGTGGATACTGTGTTGTCATCTAGTTCATGAAAAATTGACTGTAAGTGTTCAGGACGTGTATGAAATTGCTTGAGCATGTTAATATGAAATATCTTTTTGTGTCCCTTGATATCTAAGACGTAATCAACGTCGGAAATTTTATCAATGACTTTGTAAGGACCATTCCAAGATATCAATAATTTATTGTTATTGTGAGGAAGTAATACATAAGCTTCGTCGCCTGGGAATAATTGGCGTAATCGTCGAGACTTATTTTGTAGAGATCGAGCCTTAGTTTTTGCAGCCTCAGAAGAAGCTGTTGCCAACTGGCAAGACTCAATAATGTTCTTCCGAAGATTAATCACATATTCGTAAGATGACTGAGTGTCCTGAGTCATCTCGTCGTCAATTAATAAGTCTTTTATTAGTCCCATAGGACCTCTTGGGGGAGCACCAAAAACTAATTCAAAGGGAGAGAAGCCAGTTTGTTCATGCGGTACCTCCCGATAAGCAAATAGAACAGCTGGGAGTGCTCTGTCCCAGTCATGAGGGTGCTTAGCAGTAACCTTATGTAGTAGTTGTTTAAGTGTACGGTTAAGTCTTTCAACCGCACCATTACTCATCGGTGATAAATACTACTTAAATTCCTATCAATGTCCCAAGTTTTCATGACTTCCTTCATGGTGTCAGATATAAACTGCGACCCATGGTCTGATAAAAGTTTTCTAGGAAACCCTATTCTAGAAAAGATGAGATGTAGTGCATCAGCTACATCTGTGGTAGTGGTGGTCTTTAATGGGATAGCTTCTGGCCATCGTGTGCACAAATCAATGCACGTAAGGACGAATCTATGTCCTCTGGCCGATGGTAGCAATGGACCAATAATGTCTATTGCCATCTTGTCAAAAGGTCTCACTGAGATATCGCAAGCCTGAATAGGCGCCGTGTGAAAAGCTCCACGTGCTTTCACTTCTTGGCATGTAGTACAGGAACGTACATACTGCGAAATATCTCTTGACACCCCTGGCCAAAAGAATGAAGACAGTACTCGAGATCGTGTTCGAGTATATCCCATATGTCCAGCACAATGTGAGTCATGTGCATGTTGAAGAATGTACCGTCTAAAAGTATATGGGACCATAACTTGTTGTTTCATTTGTGATTTGTCATTAAAACATCTAATCAATATGTCATTTTTAATAACAAAACAATGTTTGTTATTATTACCTGAGGATAGATTGTCAACTTTATCGACCAACTTAAAAAATTTTTTTAAAGATTTATCCTCTTTTTGTTTGGTTGCAAATGTTTCCCTGTCAATAGGTGAATTGACTACAAATTCCTCTTGGTTGTCTGCATCCATTTTATTATCATCAACTTTCTCCATGAGTTGAGTCTGCGCTCTAGTCGTCACGGCGTTTCCAGTGCATAGGTTACGTTTCTCCCATTCTATAATCTCATATGGAGTACAATCTTTACTGCCGTGTATACGACCGACCATCAATCAGCTATAGGCTTTTTTAGCATACATACTTTCACGTTCCCTGTGAAAAAAAGGAGTGTTAACATGAATAATAGCTGTGGGGTAAAACTCTATTGTTCCACCAAAAGTCATGCAACGGACATATTCCCCCGTTGCACAGCTGGGATGTACCAGCGACTGTCGTACACCAATCGTTGTGGATCCCGAATCCCTCAACACTGAGACGACGGATCCATTAACTAATCCTCTGTTAAAAATTAATAGGCCTGTTCCATCGTTGACTGCAAGACCTACCTGTGGTATAATATGTCCGCAGTTAAGCACTGTTTCTTTCGCCTTCTGAAAAATAAGATTGCATTGCTGGCAACTATTTGCCACATTATAATTAATAGCAAAACATGCAGCAGAAGACTGTGTTGTATTATTGTCAAGTGGGACCTGAGCTATAGGGGTAGTATTATTTGTAACTGCCGCCCCTGTATTATGGTTGTAATGAGATGATCCCCGAGAATGAGATCGATTCCGAGTATAATTGTTAAAATTATCTCGTCGTCCTCTATAGAAACTATTATCTCGATGTCTCGAGCCATGATTATTACCATTCCAGTTACTATTATTATTGGGAGTATGTGATCGATTATAATGAGTGTTTA